>JAFIRS010001378.1:192500-373053 GCA_018342105.1 Gonioctena quinquepunctata | reverse complement strand
TTTATTACAAGCTTTCATTCAATTTCACATTTGTATGTATGTATGTTTAGTTCAAATCTTGCAAGTTAATTTTGGCCCTCATCTAGTTGTCCGATTAACTGAAATTTGGAAGGTGTTCATAATTCCGGCGACAATGCATTATGGAATTGATAGGGAAAAAACAAAATGGCAGCTCCAATATATGAGTATGGTTCGATTCTATTCAAAATTGGTATATGGAGGTTTTCGGGGACATATATCACGAATTTTTTGTCAGAATTTATGAATTCAAGATGGCGCCTCCAATATGGTGACAAGTTTTGTAGTTATAGCCCGATTCCAATAAAAATTGGTATGTGGGGGTTTTTGGGGTCGGAGATCACGATTTTTCTGTTAAAATCTACGAATTCAAGGTGGCGGCTCCAAGATGGAGACGAGTTTTTGTATTATAGCTCGATTCCATTCAAAATTGCTGTGTGGGGGTTTTTGGGGACATCATGATGTTTTTGTCAAAATTCATGAATTCAAGATGGCGGCTCCAAGATGGAGACGTGTTTTGTTATTATGGCCCATTCAAAATTGGTATGCGGTCGGAGATCATGAGTTTTTGTCAGAATTCAATAGGATGACTGATTTCATGATTGACTAGAAAGAATTGAATAAATACACTTAAAAGGAAAAAAAAATGTCTTTAATTGTTTGACCTAGGTTATTCTGTGAGTAGCAGATTCAAAAGCTTGACGCGAATATAAAATCTGCTACTCACAGAATAACCTAGGTCAAACTATTAAATAAATTATGTTTTCCCTTTCAGTGCATTTGTATAAAAGCTTATCATATATTTTTTTTAATTTTTCCACCATGTATGGATGTGTATGAACATCGAAAAATCAGGCGAGTCATTTCGACACCAACACTCTTTTTCCTAAATATAAATAAAAAAACAATGTATAATTTTCAGTCCTAATTAGATTATGGCCGTCAAATTTTATAATCATGCCAAATTGGAACTCTTGGAGCCTGTGGTAGATAATCAGATATAGAGAGAAACACCGGGATGACATTATTAGTGTTTTGACTTTTCGCCAATTAACAACCTTCACTCTCTTTGAAAAAACACTGGGTAGACGAATGTATAATATATAGATAACTGTAGGTTTTCGGGATGACATTATTAGTGTTTTAAAAAGCTTTTTCCCGAAAACCCCCGGTTTGGTAATGGTGATGAATATTTATGGTTGCGGGGTATTCATAACAACCAAAGTTTGGAATTTGGGTTTTTTAATATAAATACAAATTTTACTAAGTTATGATTGCAATTGATTCATTTTCTGACTTTTTAAGCTAAATATACCCTTTACTGGGAATACAATTTTTAAAATGGGCAGGAAACAAAAGGATTGAGAAAGAATAAATTTTCATTTTTTTTTCTTTAAAAATTAAAATTCATTTATTAAAAACTAATTCGAAGTGATCTGATAAAAAAAAAATGTTGACAGGTCGACAGTATTCTTTTTGAACATTCAATATTTTTTCCCTTTGAATGGGTATGGTATAATAAAAATCCAAATATAAATAGTGTAATCAATTTTCCCTACTGTCTTCATGATATAATACAACCCAGGGGACTCCACATTCAGGTATTTTTAATTTAAACCGTATATAGGGTGAGTCAACAGGATTCCCGTGGTCATTTGCCGAGAATCACTATTTCGGTTTTTAATTTTTGCCAAAAATTATTCTCATAATACAGGGTGCATCATTGAACGTGAAACCCAGAGTTGTTTGTTTTAAATGAAACCAGTATTTTTTGCATATTCCGATCCGCTGTTTCATTCGATCAACGTTTTTTTCAATTTTAATTCCGTTTGGGAGTTGCCAAGTTATTAGAATAAAACTATTTTGTAGACTTTTTTTTAAACTACCTATTTCACATTTCGAGATATTTAGAGAATATAATTCGGAACTCGTTAGTTGATATGGTGATCTTCATTGCGAATCCCGTGAATTTGGAAATAATTGTCCAGGATGTTCGGCAAAAACACAAACTTGGCCATTTAAAAAATCGGTATTTTGATTTGTTCAAATGGAATACCCTGTATATTTTCATTTCAATCAACTCCTTTTTAATGACTATACACTTTTCATCCTTGATGTCATGTACCAAGTTTCCAGAAATTGAAGTTTATGGGATTACTTCTAAATTTCCCAGTATATACTTATCCTTTAAGGTAACAATCAATGACAGTCATTTCATAATGGTCATGAATCCACAAATCTGGCCAGATGGAGGTTTGCATAAGCCAATTTTTTAGCAACCGGGTGAATTCAATTCCAGTGGATTAGCCTTCTCTCCTCAAATAGTTTTATTAAATGTACAAAACTTCAACTTCAATAAGTCAATTATAAATTGAAATCAACGGTTCCAATCCTTTATTTCTATGTTTAACTGAAACTATGCTAGAGTTGATTCTATACAGTGAGCACATCGATGGATTCAGTTTGAGTAGTTCATATTGTAGAAGTCGTCACGAACAAGGTGGTGTAGCTATATTTTCAAAACAAGGAATAAAGTGTAAAAGTTTAAAAATTAGATAAGTTGCTTGAAAAAACATTTGAGGTTTGGAATTATGGAAAGAAATAACCGAACTTTAATTTATTTAACTCTTCAATCACCGTGTGGTGTTTAATATTTTTTAAAGAAAATATTTATAATCTTTTAAAATTACATAAACCAAATGTTGATTATTTTAACCGGGGATATCAATATCGACTCTAATGTAAATTCAAGAGATATCAACCATTTCAACAATCTCAAAAAATATTTTTTTTTACTTAATTAATCCAGTGTTAAATTGGCCGGGCCAGAGTTCAATTTGTAAATTATTGATCACATTTTCACAAACCTGAAAAGAATTCTTGGTTGTTAAACGATATTTTGACCCAAAAATAACTTTTGAATTTTGTGGAAAAGTAAGCCCTTTGGAAAACCCACAAAAAGTTAAGAGATGCAATAGCTGTTTTGTGAAGTGATGCAGCGTGAAACGTGGAAGATGTTTTGAAGCAAGACTATGGATATTGCATTTGAATCTTTCCATAAATATTCAATATTATTTAAATCTATATTTTCCATTGAAGAAATATTGGAATGGCGATAAAAAATCAAATAAAAAATGGGTTACAAAAAATAAAAGTGTCCAGTAAGAAGCCGAGAGAACTGATATTTAAAGATTTAAACAAACTTCTGGAAAAATGCCAAAAAAGCAGGAAAAGAGCATGGTGTTAGTTAACGACAACATTGAAATAATAAAACTCTAATATCGAGATATAAACTCACCTTAGGATTAATTAGCAGTACATAGACCCGGTCATAAATATTGGAGCTTTGGATTGGTCAATGTGTCGTTGAACTTTCACAATGTAAAATTAAAATGTAAAATTGGATAACCAACAGATCCTCTAATAACTGGATTCAAGAATAAAAAAAAACAATTTGGTACAATACAATAAAATTTGGGAAAAAAAAAGGGGATTTTAAAATCTTGGGTGACTAGGAGATATATAATTTTTAACGAAATAGGTTTATTTCTTAATACATTTTCTCCAAATTGAAGGTAGAAAAGTTCAATGATGGTGGGCGATTATATTATAAGTTCTACTAAGTTATTCAATGACCGTTTGTCTATTGACTGCATTTTAGGGGGCGATTGATATGAACCATTTCAAAATTAACTTTAGCCGTTGTCTTCCGATCCAAAACTTCTAATTTTTTAAATCAAAATTATGACCCAGATTATGGTGGGAAGGAAACTCGGTTCTTCAAAATCAAGATAAGTTCCCGCAGTCATTTCTGTGTTGTTTCTTAAAATTGTTTTGTTTTTCCAATATATATTTTATCCTTTAACGCACTCCCGATTTTGTTAACCTTTTTTCAGTGACTCCCGGAGCTCATCTTTGAATTTCGAAAGGATTCCTTTCCATATTATTTTCATTGTAAAGGGCTTGGATAGTTGTTCGAGAACCCTGTCCTTTTCTGGGTAACCCCTTCAATTATACGTTAATTGAAGGGCCTTGTATTTGTATTATCCGTAGTGAAAGAATTGGGTTTGGAGGAATGAATTATTTAAAGACCCTGGTATATTGATTTTGGAGTAAATATATTTTATTTTTTTTGAGATTGTCTATGTTCTATTTTTTAAAGTTTTTGATGATAGACGTTTTCTGGGAGAAAGGGATTTGAAGAAAAGTTGAGAACTTTTCTTGGATTCTACTTTGTGGCCTACCAATTTCTTTTAATATTCCTCTTGGGGAAATGAATTTGGTTTATTGAAAAATAATTTTTTAACCAACGTAAAGATAATAAAAATTGGTACTTTAAATTTATCATGATTTGGTTTAGGGAATATTTATAAAATAAATTCTAAAATGGGAAAGAAGTTGCCCATTGCTGAAATGTCATTGAATTTGAAATAACTCGGGGCAAAATATTTTTGATGATGGGAAAATGAACCCTAAAATTCGGTCAATATTTCCTTACTAGTCCAAAATTTTCGAATTTCCAAGGATTTGGAATGGGAAAAAATGAAATTTCATCCAGAGAATCAAAAGAAATTATTAGGTAACAAAATATTTTTGGAACGAAGTTCCTTATCGCGCGTTCAAAAGGGGGGGCTAGACGGAATATATTAAGACCAAAGTTGTAAGGCCTTTTTTGCTAAGCGGTAAGCCGTGCGGCGTGCGCGTGTTTATCTGTCTGTCTCTCTCTCTCTCTCTCATAGAAAGCAAGCCAGTTATTCTCGTTTCGTCTTTCTATTTCGCATTGAACATGTGGAATTGTCGCGGATTATTTTTGTTGGTGTATACAGGTTTTGTACATAATAAATATAAAAATAATAACAATAATGAATCTGACAGTGTTTCTGCACAAGTTCCGGATATTGCTGATGGAGTTAGGAAAAGTAGAGATTTTATACAGACAATAATAAATGCTTATGTATTTTTCAGCAAGTACGCATTATAACCTCTCTTTACCATTGTGCTAACCAAGTCATACGCGTTATAATTTCTCCATTATTGTGTGTTTAGCAAGTGTACGCGTCATAATTTCAATAAATTTAAAAGCAAATTATATTTTAATATTACAATATCAATGCGTATGTACTAAAATTGAGCCTACTGATTAAGTTTATATTACATTATATTTGTTAATAATTAAAAAAATATCATTATAACTTAAAAAAAAAATTATAATACAATTCCTTTACTAATTAATCGAAAAGAACTTCGTTCCATCCGGGTGTCCCTTGACACCTCTCAACTTTTTTTATTTTTTCTACTGCTGGAAATGAATTCGTTATATGATATTCAAAATCTGGAAATAGGCTGTGTAATATTTCATTAATGTGTTTTGCTAATGAATACAAAAGTGCCCCTATACATGGAACTACTGGATTATAAAATTTCAATGACTTGGCTTCTGATATACACTTTCTTTCCAAGAGTTTTTGACTATATCATTATTTTTATTCAGAAACTTGTTAGTTGGATCATATTGGAGTGTTTCATAGAGTCTAAAATATTAACCATACGAGTATTAATTCTTCCCTCCTCATTTTTTGACTATTACTTTATCCGAATTATACTAACAAATCTTATGGAGGAGTGTTTGGATTAATGCACGAAAGTTGTAATAATATTCGTGCATTGTAATCTGAGATAATTTTTTTCCAGCTCATTCGGCTGAGACTACCATCTACGCTCGTTGTCTTCACGATCCAAAACTTCTACATTTTTCCAAAATTATGACCCAGATAGCGCGGTTCTTGCAGATCGAGAAAGTCCCTGCAGTAATTTCTGCAGGGACTTTTTATTTCAACTTATATCTGTATTGTACGCCAAATTGTTTTATTTATCCTTGAATACCAGTTGTTAGAGGATGTGTTGGTTATCCCAATTTCAAACATTTTAATTTTGACATTGTATAAAGTTCAACGACGCATTGACATAATGCAAAGCTCCAATATTTATGACCAGGTACTATGTACCGCTAATCAAGGTGAGTTTATATCTCGATATTAAAGTTTTATTGTTTCAATGTTGTTAACTAACACCACTTTCTCTCAATATATATATATAGATCTGAAGAAGCGAACAATATATTCGCGAAACTTTAGCAAAGACGTAGATTAGTTTTATTTGTCCAATACACAGAACTCATAGAATTAGAAGGCTAAAATAAGTGGAAGGAATTGATATGATTCATAACCACATGTATAGATGGGACAAACGAGTGATAACTTTTGGAACTCAAAGTCTCTTTTTAAAAAATCAAATTTTATTATGAAGACATACGTCTGAACAGTACAAGAGTAAAAACAATAATGAATTACAATTGAGATTTTCTCAAGGAGATGAAAAATGCTGGCGCATCAGCTTCCAGGAATTGGATGATATCTCGGAACCGTCGTCAGCGGATTCCATGTGAACGGGCGATATAATTCCTCCCCCCGAATATTCAGCGAAGGAGGGTTAGTGAGGAAGCTGAACCCTGGACATCTCGATTTCTGTGTTTTGATCCCTGGGTGTATTTGTCTTGCAGAATTTGGGGCTCATTTTGGTGTACAGGATATACATCGTTGTTGATATAAGGATAGCGTAGATGGACAGCGTCCAAAAACTTGGAATATGGCCCACTTCCAGGAAGGAGATTTCTGGTTGATTCTGCCTGAATGCTGTTTTAATCGACTGAAGTTCGTCTAAGTCCATATCTTCTAGTTGAAGGCTTATACTTGGTGTATATGGCTCCATTCCAAATTCTTCCATTGCCGGCAGGAGTATTGGTTGGTTCTGGCTGAACTTCAGGCCGACCAAAAAGGTCGACTACCTGAAACGACTTCGGAGAAAATTCATTCTATAGAACGAGAACATGACAGCACCATGGACTCTGAGAAACAATAGTCATATTTCCGAGTAACTTTCCGGAGTAAAGTAAAATTGGAAGGGAAAGTTACGAAGAGCTCTAACATCTGGAAAAAAAAAAAAAGAGCACATAAGGGCGAAGAAAAACCCAGGAAAACGGCGAGGAAACACTGAAAGCAGGAGGCCCCTCCCACAGAACCCCTCTGCTTTCAAAGTTAACTAAAAAGTCCCAAGAATCGAAAAATTGTACATATTTTGTATATAGAGACAAATAGTTACACAATTCAATTTGGACAGAAAAAGTGAAAATTACAGAAGGTTAGTGGAGTTCAGTACATAAGTTAGTACGAGAGCTCCACAGCCAAATTGTTTAACAATTTCTCACTGAAATCGTATAGTTCAGAAATTCCGACTCCGCCTACTTTGGTTGCGTAGACCAATAAGAGTCGAGGAAACTGAACAAAACTAGAACGAAGTTCCCAAACTAGAGAAATAATTGAGAGTGAATGAAATATCAATTCGGTAATCGAATAGAGAATCTCAAATAGATAATACAAATAGCCGAGCAATTTCAAAATCCCAAGTAAAGTAAAATTGAAAAGGAAACTGATACCAGGATGGCGAAAGTAAAAATATCAAAATAAGGAAATATAGAGGGATTTTGCCATGTTTGGCAAAATGCACAATTTCAGAATATGCAAAAATAAAACACTATTGCAAAAATCAGCAAAAGTGAAGGAAATGAAAACAAGATAAACTGAAGAAACCGGTTATGAAACCTGCGGAAAGAACTTCGAGATCATGAAAAAAGCGATAAAGACGATTTCGATGAATTAATAGGTGAGCTGGAGGGACTAGATATTTTTAACACTTCTGTACCTCACCTATAAAAAGAGGGAAAAAGGCACAAAATTCACAAAAAGCGATGAACTAGCCAATGTAATACAGAAAAGGCACAGAGACAAAGTCGAACCTTGAAAAGACACTGAGGAAACTCAGGAACATCATAAATGGAGAAGTAAAGAAAGCCATATCGAATTTGATCCGATTACGAGATGGAATTCGAAATACTAGATCAAATAAAATCCTTGACCCAGAGCTCTGGGAAAAGTACAGAACAAACCAGGAGAAACCTAGAGGAAAAGGGATAGCAAAAGGGCACCAAACCTACAAAAAAGAGGTGGAAAGGGGAAGCACCCGATTTGACGGGTGCGGGTGCCCCATCTTTCCCCACATGAAGCCGAAAAAAAAGGGCAGAAATGCCTGAAATCTCTAAAGGAGAATCGAAAAAGCCCAATTTGAAAGAATATTTTGAAAAAAGGGCAGAATTTCATCAACAAGAGGCAGATAAAGCCCAAAGCTTAAAAGAGCTGAAAGCGAACCCAGAAGAAACCGGAAAGAACAAAAGTACGGATATCCTGCCCCTGAGGAGAAACTAAATAAGCAAAAGCAAAGGGACATAATAAACGAGGGGGCAGCGCAAACGCCGCCGAAAAATGCGGCTGCAAAGGCACCCTTGGAGAAAAGCCCATTGCAAATAGCATTTGAAAAAGACCTTAAAGAATTTAAAGAGAAAGAGGCCGAACACAAACGGGAATTGGAATTTTATAGACGAAGGAAGGAACTTCATAAACTCCAAAGAACAAAAAGTGAAGAAAGCGCAGTCGACGAATATTTTGAACATCTATCGGAAAGCGCAATGGAAGAACGGAACGAACAACGGAAGTTTAAAGAAAGGAGAAATACTCTCTCGCCGGATGATATCAGCCTGGAAGATGAATATTTCAACTACTTAGCATCATCCGACGATGAAACAACATCAGAAGAATACTTTTTTAGTGACGGGGGCACGTATTTGGGTCAAACCATTACACCCCGATATGCGAGAGAAGAAATAAGGTCGCTAAAAGACCAAAACAAGGAAAATACTGAAATCAAAAACCAAGAACAGGAAAAAAACGTTGAGGAAGAAATACCGCATATCTTCCCAAATGTAATAGTCCTCAATGAGCCAATGGATACACAAGATGTTGTAGACTCACCTGTATCCGAGGATATTAATGATAAAATCCCGATAACAAAAAAGGGAAAGAAAAACAAGAAAAAGGAGGAGTTACCTAAGATAACAGAACCCCCGCCAATAATACTAGAGGGGAAAGAAAGGGCAGTAACATCCAAAACGCTCAAAGGGAAACAAGAAAAGCCCAACATGAAAGAATATCTGGAAAAGAGGGCAGAAATATTCAAAGAAGCGGCCATTAAAAAAGGCCAAAAATTCGATATTGAGGAAAAGCTGAAAAAGGAGAGGGGTGCAGCCAAACGAACACCAAGCGTGGCCGTCGAGCCCCCCCTCGCAGAATCAGACTATGAAGACGAATACTTCTCTCATCCTTCGAGCATCGAAAGCGAAGAAGAATCGGAGCAAGAATCGGAGAAATTTCGGGAAACCGAAAAAATATTTAAAGAAATCGCAGAAAACAAAATAATAGCCCAAAACCTCCCGAAATCGACCCAGGCGGGGCCAGCAGGCAGATCACATGAAATGCCAGCGAAGCCCAACGGGGCGAGAAGGAAGTAGGAAATAAAAACCTCAGGAACCCCAAAAAGGGGGAAAACAAAAACAGAAGAAGAATACTCCAAGCGTAGAGCAAGAGAGGAATACAATTAAAGATGGGAAAAAACCCCCTCCTATCATTTTAGAGGGAAAGCCTATAATCGAAAAAGACGAACACAAGGTGCTGCAAAAACCATGCAAAAAGGACGTCACTATAAGATATACACAAGAAAATACAATTGTGATTATAGAAGAGATCAGAGACTTCGAAAATGTCAAAAACGTACTGAGAGAAAGGGAGGTTGGCTTCCATACATATACAACAAAGGCCGAAAAGCAGCACGCCTTTGTGTTGAAAGGAATGGACAACCAACCTGCAACCGAAGATATAGAAAAATGGCTGAAAAAAGAATATTCCATCGAAGCCATTAAAATCTTTTTAATGAGAAAAACCAAAAGACCACTTTACTTGGTAATAACAAATGGAGAAATAACGATTACAACACTTAAAAGGAAATGTAAGACGTTAAACAATATATACATAGACTGGGAGGTGAGGAGAGCAGACCAATCCCTGACCCAATGTAGAAGGTGTCAGGGATGGGGGCACGCTGCCAGGAACTGCAACCTCACCCCCAAATGCCTAAAGTGCGCAGAAGAGCATTTCACTACGAACTGCAGGAAAAGCCCGAACGAACCGGCAAAGTGCGCCAATTGTACGCTAGCGCACCCAGCAAACTATAGACAGTGTGAAATATACACAAAAAAGATAAGAGAAAAGGAAGAACAAGATCTCCTCCAAAAACGCACAGACAGACATGGAGAACAAACTCCATATGAACATACCAATTCCAGAATGCCAGCTTACCCGTTAGGAGGCCAGGAAGTGAGTAGGAATTACAAGGCTAAGAACAGGACAACAGAAGGAGCCAAGTAATGCAGAAACCCCACCCAGAGAGGGCGAGGGAGTAGGCCTATCCCTGCAGATCTTGGCAATACTTAAAGAAATACTAACGACGGTAACGTCACAAACTCAAATTTTACAGCAACTTGTCATGATGCAAACGGTGGCGGCGCCCCGGGACTTGTGGGGAAGTCGGCATATGCCGTACTCTCCTTCGCACGATCCCGGGGGGTTGCAAACGTAAGCAGAAATGGCGAGTTGATGACATAAAACCACTCAAACCGAACCCTACTCAAAAACACGCAAACATCACTCAAATAAAGAAAACTCAAAACTCTACTCAAAACATTACGCAAAACGTAAAACCAACACAAACAACTACTCAAATAAACGCTCAAAACCAACACAAGCAACAAACCACACCCCTTACCAGGTTTTTTACACATACTTTTCCTGGACATCTACCACATAAATTAATTACGCAAAACGACAAAATACAAAACGGATAAACCACAAAATTCTGACATAAACGCAAGTAGGAGGTCGGAGAAACAACATAAAATAACACGCACTTACCGTAAGCTTAAGAGGACAGCGTCAAGATCTGCTGCGAGGGGCACATCCCTCGTTCACTCGAAGGGAGTAGCCCGGCTTGGGGTTGGGGCGGCGACTGAGGTCTGCAAGTGTCATATTGTAGGCCCCGGGAAGTCGACCCGGCCCTCTCCGGTCTGCGGGGTATGTAAATAGCCCAAGACTGTAACTGTATATATTGTAAATTGTATATAACATGTAAATATTAGTTTAAGGATTAAGTCGTGCAATGTAATACTGAAAACTGTAAATAAATATTATTGGATTGGATTGGATTGGTTTTCGTTGATGATTGTGTGTTGCGAGCAGGCCAATCGACATTCGATCGGAATTTCGAAGATATAACTTCCGGGCGGCAATTTTTTGGCTTCGTCTTGATTTGGGCATTTCAGTTTGATAGTCTCTTGTGATGGTAAGAGAACGATCCATTTATTTGAGTCATCTAGTTGTTTGATGACCGTTGTTGATAGCTGAATGGACGTTCTTTCGCATATTGAGGTGTTTTTGAAATCAAGTAGCTGGATTTCGCATGGATTTCTTTCTGTTGTTTTCATTATGTCGGTGAGCGGACAGATGTGGGTTTGACGGGCAATTTTCACACAAGGATTACTCAAGAATGCGTAATATTTTTCGCTTTTAACCAGAAATTTAGTTTTTGGTATAACTGCCTTAAACTGACTCCCAGTTGAAATTGGAATTGAAAATAGATGATAATATTCAAATTTTGAGGTGTGTGTAATTGGAATGTGGAGTATATAGGTTATTCTACAATTTAATATGTAGCTCTCGACTTTTATGATTTTTTCGTATAAAAGAGTGTTCTCGAAACTAACTTCAATTGGTAGTTGATCTTTATCAAACAATTTTCCTAATAGCTCTAACTCGTGGTACAATTCTTTAGTTTTTATTATACTAGGATGAACAATGTTTAATTTGGAAAACAATTTTTTTTTTTCTATACATATTGATTATTTGATTCTGACTCCTTAATGAACATAGAATTTTCTCGATATACTTGACTTTTCACTATTGAAGCAATTTAGAAATTTTTTTTTTTTTATTTTTTCTTTGTTTCATGAATTAATTTATAAATTTATTGAGAGAGAGTTTTGCCTTTTGATATTTGTGGACAAATTATTTTGATTGTGTTGCAATTCTGCTATCAGCTGATCATATTTTTCCCCATCACTGGAATCCAAATTCCCCGTGATAGATTTAAATATTGATCCAACGCCGTTTATTAAACCACGTTTTGTTCTGAAAGGGTGCGGAAGAATTTCGAATAATTTATCATTTAGTATTTCTTCTGAGAACCGTAATATTTTCAGATAATTCGAAACGTCCGCTGAATAATTTTGATTGCTTTTTACAAGTACTTTCAATGATTGGGAGTGTGATTTCAATTTATTGATTTCCGTGATAATAGGATTTAAATCATAATAATGAATTAGGGAGTGAGCATAAGTTTCTACCTTTGCTGTTCCCAATTTGAAAGGAATAAGCCCTGGGTTGTTCTTTAAGTTTTGCATGGTAATCTTTTCTTGTCCGAGACTGCCGGAAAACCTGAAAAATTAATTATTTCTCAATGGCGGAAGGATATTTTTTAAGAGGGCATTTCAGATTGTTCATATGAACTTTTGGTTGATTTTCTGTGGAAATAGTTTTCATTTTCTTATCGACTTTTTTCACTTGTACAGGTTTAGAAAATTTATTAGCTTCTTTTCTTCTCACGCGCGATTTTACAAATACCTTTTGTTTTGTTTTGAATATTGCGGGACTGTCGCGTTTTTTGTTTTCTCTCTCGACGATTTTTTCCTTTTGTTTGATAATGTCAGAATTAATTTTTGAGTAAAGGAGTTTGGACCGTTCTTTGTGTTCGTTGGTGTAATCATTCAATAATTTTCTATCGATTTCGATATTGAGAGGATCATCGGTGGATATGTGTCCACTTATGACATCTATAGGTTTGAATTTGGTAACAGAATGAATGGAATGTTTATATGCCAGGACTGCGTATAACATTTTCATTTTTGCCGGGGTTTTCGTGAAACCTTGTGTATTCAAGAGTCTAATTTGTTCTAAAATGGTGGAATGAAATCTTTCAATCATACCGTTCGACTGAGGGTGGTGCGGTGAGACGAAGTGTACTTCTACCTTGTGTAGTGCCAAAAGTTCGGATATTAAAAAGTTATTGAACTCTGTACCATTGACAACAATTATTTTCTTTGGTATGCCATGATGTGAGAAGAATTGGATTAAATTATCGGCTACTTCAGTACCTGTCAGTGAGTTCACAAGATATGCTTGAGCATATTTTGAAAAACTATCCAAAATTGTGAGAAATTTAGTTTTTTCGATAGTGAAAGTATCTAAATGGACGATTTCGAATGGTTTCGACGCAGTGGGCGTGATATTTAGTTTCATTTTAATTGGGTTGCGTTCATATTTACTTCGTTGACATGTAACGCACTGGTTGATGTAATTTTGAATAGATTCTTTGATGTTGGGCCAATAGTATTTTTCTTTTACCCTTGCAAAAGTTTCATCGACTCCGCGATGGTTCGATTTTCCTTCGTGAAGTTTTTCAATGATTTCTTTGACGTCGTCTTTACTGGTGACATCTAATAATTTTTGTATGCAACGTTTGAATTTAATCGATGGCCATTTAAAGAAATTCTGATTTTTTGTTGAAAAAGGTTCATAGAGTTCCGGGTTTTCAAAATAAATGTGGTACTGTACACCTGGGGACACGAAATCTTTGATGAATTTCAATATGTCATTTTCTAAATTATTTTCTGATATTTGTACATGAATTCGTTCCTTTTTTTCAAATAAAATGGTAATTTTGGGTTTGGCTGGTGAATGAAGTACTGAACTTACAATAATTTGGTTAAGACCAAGATTTACAGCACACTGCGCGATTGGTATGGCGACAATGGGGTCTTGTTCGGCATTTGAATAAATAGTATCGTCATTGTCGTCTTCGATATCTGGTGTAAGGTTATATCTGTACGCTCCTCGTCGGGTTGTACTTGCATGGAAATATTATCAAGGTCATTATTGCGTGATGGTCCGGGAGTTACTATTTCTTCGATAAATCTGTCAATTTCGGTGTTTCGGGGGTTGTCTTTGTCAGTTGGTATGGTTCGAATTATTTGTTCGATTTGATCAGAAACTGTGTCGACTTCCTTTATATTGATTTCAATTCGTGAGAGGGCGTCACTGTTAGTATTCAGCTTGCCTTTCTTATATATAATTTGGTAAGAGTACTCCTCTAATTTGATTCACCCTCGCAGTAATTTGGAGTTAGGGTCCTTCAAAGAAAAGAGCCATTGTAAAGGTTTGTGGTCCGTGACTATGTTTAAATTTCGACCAAAGAGGTAGGGACGGAAATATTTTGTAGCCCAGACTATAGCGAGGAGTTCTTTTTCGATCACGGAATAATTTTGTTCGGAATCGTTCAATGTTTGAGACGCATAGCCGACAGGTAGATCTTGACCAATAGGACCTTGGGAAAGGACAGCCCCTAAAGCAAAATTACCAGCGTCTGTCGTAAGGTTAAAGGGTTTCGAAAAGTCCGGGTACTGTAAGATTGGATCATTTATCAACATATTGTTACATGCGCTGAAGCATTCTACAAATTCTCCATTATGTTCAATTTTAGCTCCTTTTTTTAAGCACTTAGTGAGGGGTTTAGTCAATTTGGCAGAATTGTCTATGAAGCGGCGATAGTAGCCAAGGAGACCCAAGAATCCTTTGAGCTGTTTGGTTGTTTTTGGTATAGGGAAATTTTTTATAGCCCTGATTTTATCAGGGTTCGGCTTGACGCCTTCGGGGGTCACAATGTGACCTAAGTACGCTACTTCTCTACGTAAAAATTCCGACTTATCAAGCTGAATCTTGAAGTTAGACTCACGCAATCGGTCGAATACTGATTTTAGTCGTTCAAGGTGTTCCTGCAACGAAGTGGAGGATATAATGATATCATCCAGGTACACCAAACATTTTTCGTTCTGGATACCACGGAGGATGTTATCCATAACCCTCTGGAAGCTAGCAGGGGCGTTCTTAAGACCAAAAGGCATTCTGAGGTACTCATAGTGCCCTTGCTCTGTATTGAAAGCAGTTTTTTCAATATTCTGCTCTTCCATCTCAATTTGATGGAAGCTACTGGCTAAGTCCAGCGTCGTAAAATACTGGCATTTCCCCAACTTGTCCAACAAATCGGTGATATTTGGCAACGGGTATTTGTCGTCAATGGTTTTCTCGTTGAGCTTACGATAGTCAACTACCACTCTCCACTTCTGTTTACCAGAAGCGTCCGTCTTTTTGGGTACCACCCAGATGGGCGAGGACCAGGGAGAGTTGCTTGGTCGGATTATTTTCTGATCAAGCATTTTTTTTATTTGTTCTTCGACCTCCTGTTTGTGTATAAATGGATATCGATAAGATTTTGTATATACCGGTACCTCGTCGCTTGTTCGTATATTATGTTTTACTCGGCTTGTAAACGTCAGGGGTGTATTTTCGTGGTAAAATATATCTGAGTATTCTTTACAAATTGATAATATTTTAGCTTTTTCCTCCTCGTTCAAGTGGTCAGTTCGTATTTTTGAAAGATCTAGAATTTGTTTCGGTGAGTCATCAAAATTTTGAAAATCGATTTTTTGAATTTCGTTTCTATCGAATTTTTCTACTGTTAAAGGTTCTGAAAAATTTAGTGTTACTGGTTTCGTGGTATTGTTCAGTATAGTGGTTATAGCTTTGCCATCTTTTGCTATTGTCAAACATTCGGGGATTTCGCAGTTATGAAAACGTTGATGGGTATTATAATTTCGCCCTGTTGAATAGAGGTTTCAACTTTAATGACTTGTTCAGAACGCGGTGCGACTGTAACCAAGTTCAAATTATTTTTGGTTTTTTGAAATTTGGAGTCTAATTCTAGCATACGGGGTGGTTAGATAGCCACTCCCAAAATCTAAACTGGCCTGTAAGGGTGTCAAATTATCGAGACCAATCAAACCTTTGAAAATATTATGGAATTTGAAAAGATAGAATTTCAGATTTTTCTGTTTTGGTAAATTGAAAATTTCATTTAAGCTGGCACAAATGCACTGTATTTGTGGGCTGATTTCTGAAAAACGGTTGAAACAATGGAAGGATCGTACTTAATTGAATTTGGAAATAGTTTCTGAGCGATATCGGGATCAATGAATGATTTTGTGGAACCTGAATCAATAAGAAATTTTGCGTCATATTCTGGGAAAGTAATATATGACAATTCATTAGAATTGGCGTTATTGAAAGATATTATTTGAGAGACTAAGTTTGATTTTTGGTCGTTGATATTTCCTGAAAATTTTCCTCAGAATAGTTATTTTGATGAATGTTCTCTGTAGGATATTGATATTCGTCGGTTTCGTAATAGGCGCTGTGATCGTCTTCGACGAATTCTTGGTCAGAGATATAATTTGATTCGTCATTATCGCTTACTACCGTATTGAATAGTTCTTCCGATATGAAGTTTCTTTGTGGTTGTTGATAAAATGAGGTTGAAGGGCCTTGTTGATTGTTAGCGTTATTTCTAGTTGATACGCTCATTGGGGTTGGTTTGTTGAAGGTATTTCGAGTGGACACACTCATAGGTGTAGGTTTAGAAAATGATTGATTTTGATTCGGCCTGAAAACATTTCTATTTTGATACGGTTGCCTAAAAACTTGCAAGTTAGTGAAGAATTTTTGGGATTGATTTTGCGCTCTTGGCTGAATGGGTATTGGTTGAGAGGGAAAAGAATTTTGTGATCTGAAAAAATTGTTCGAGGTGTTAGTATTGAAATGAGCATTTGGCGGAGCAAATTAATGCCGAATTTGCGTTTGTGGCCTAGATTGCGGAATATTCGGTTTGAGTACATTTTTATTTGAATAATTCTGGAAATAATGTACGTTATCCTCTTGTAAAACGAATTGTAGTGCTTCACTGAGTGATTTGGGTTTCATACATGGTATAGTCGTACCTAAAGGTTCTCTAAATCCAGAAAGAAAAGTTCTGAGTGTCAAGTTACTATATAAATCACGTTTCAATTCCTTAGAATCGTTCGTAATTTCGTGTACATCAATATAATTGCATAAAAGGTTCAAGATATTTAAACACCTATCGTAAAACTGTTGGGGTTTTTCATTTGGAAATTGTTTCAGCATAACTAAGTCTCGATTTAGGCAAGACTCATCTCTCTGGTCCGCGAAATTTCTAGTTAATGTAGCTTTAAGTTCTTGCCAGTTCGAAACATTCTGTATATTAGCAACGAGTTTGGCATTGCCTGATAATTTTGAAATTAAACAATTCAACAAGTAAACATTTTGAAAATCTGCTGGATTTGTTGCATTATAAAACGTATTGATAATTGAATCGCTAACTGATAAATATCTGTTCAAATCATTAGGGTTGCCATCGAATTCAGGTACGCATTTGAGGTATTCTGGTCTGAATTGATTGGTCATTGTTGGAATCGAATTTTCGGTATTACTTTGTGAATGAACTAAAGAGTCAGCTGAAGGAATTTCAGTGTTTGAATTCAAATTTTCAAAAGTTTCTAATAGATTATCGACTGACATTAAATATCATCGACTTACATTAAAATTACGAAGACTTTGAGCATCCTCCTATAAGGCAGGCAACTGGTTCCTTGATTTTGAATTTCCCAGATGGCTTCCTTGCGAGATCAGACGATTCTGTTCCAATCCCCGATGAATTTATCTGTTGAGGGAAGCTATGGGTCCTCGATGGACTGGGTTTCTTGATTTTCGAAGAGCCGCTCCTTCGCAACACCTCCACAAAACAAAGTCAACAGTTTCGATACCCGATCAATCGTAGAAACGAAAACTGATACGTTCGATACGCACACAATTTCGGATTATCCTACCGACTGCGCCAGTGATAACTTTTGGAACTCAAAGTTTCTTTTTGAAAATCAAATTTTATTATGAAGACATACGTCTGAACAGTACAAGAGTAAAAACAATAATGAATTACAATTAAGATTTTCTCAAGGAGATGAAAAATGCTGGCGCATGAGCTTCCAGGAATTGGATGATATCTCGGAACCGTCGTCAGCGAAGTCAGCGGATTCCATGGGAACGGGCGATATAATTCACGTAATCATGCGCATATCATCAACAACATTGCCAGTTCTTGTACTTGTACGAGAATTTAATATAATGGCATTATGATGTAATGTATTTACAGTATATTCCCATTGAAAGATCCGAAACTACTCGACTATCGATTACTCAGGATTCTTAAGTTCTTTTGTCATATGTATTCAGAAGATAATATACAAGTTAAGTGGAGCACGTAACAACTGATCGAATCGTAATAAGAATTAAGATTTCCTACAATCTCATTTGGCAACGCTGTTTACATCAACACCTGTTATTTAGTCTGACGACATTTTTATTCAGACCCGGTATTGCGTCTGTTGTTAATTTGTGTTCTTGATAAGATATTTGATCTACTGAAATCCATTGGGCAAATTCTACAAGGTTCCAATAAAGAAAGGCAACAAAGATTTCTGGAATCCTTTTTTTGAAAATACCTTAGGATACTTGAAAAGTCTCAGACTACTGATGGTGGACTCCAATTTTGGATTTCTCTATCACAATAAATTCAATTATTGGAATAGTGTGAAGAGTACATTGACAAACATTATCATGTTGAAATACATGTTGACTTAACATTCCAAGTACTAATGTATTTTACAATAATAATGATTAACTTTTCAGGGAAAGAAATGGTTGGAATAAAAACTCAACAGCATTTCAGTTTTATTACACCGAGGCTGATGTTAAAAACCCGAAAAAGAAAATTTTTTTGAAAATTGTTTCACTTAGGAAAATATTAATGATAGGATTATTGACAATGAAGAATTTCAGGGAAGACTCAATTCCTTTCTACATTATCCAACTTGACAGAAAATGTTGATACATTGCAGGTTTCGTAGTGAAGAGCATAAAAAAGTAATAAAGTGTAAGGTGTTCTTTTCCCTACTGGAAGAAGAAATAAAAGCAAGTGCAGATCTTGATTACTTCAAATCATTACATATAAAATACAGAACTGCCTCTTTTTCTGGATTAATCAAGACTTTTGCAGATGTTGTGAAGTGTTGTATGTTTACAGAGAGAAAAATCAAGCAAATAATGGCGGAATAAAAAAATATGGATGTTTTTGTAGATTTATTTTGTGAACTTTTTTCGAAAATAAAAACATTGTTTTCTAATTTAGATAAGCATGTTTTTGGTATAGCTACGAGATGTAGCACAAAATGGAGGTTATAAAATTTATTATACAAATTTACGGTAAAATACGTTACCATAGTGTTTGTTGCTTGGTTGCAAGCCGAAAATGTAAGGAAAGAACTGAATAGGAAGAAGCTATCAAAAATAATACTTTTCCGTGTATCAAAAGTACTAGTAACTTAAAATTGATGAAAATCAACTTCATTAGTATACCTCTGATATTCTAAATCTGAGTTGTCCATTGGATGACAATTAAATATTCCCAATGGTTTTTTATGAGTGCGCGCGCGTGGGTAATGAATGTAGGAGTCTTGTCTAACCGACAAGACGAATCTCCAAGATAAGGGCTGAGTCTCGATAGATTGCAGCATGGAAACAGATCTACCAGGTGCAACACCTTGCCAGATACGCGACTCGTCTACAGACAACTCCGAGTTCCAATATCGAAAGCTATGACAAGAAAGGATACGACCTTAGAGACATTCAGGCATAATCCCACGGATATTAGTTTCGTACTACCGCCCGCACGAGCAAAGTTTCTTGATGACTTTTCTAAAAAACCGATTTTTTTCACTAACGAAAAACTTAACATTCTTTTCGATAGCCCATTACAGGTTTCTCGATAGGCACCAACTTCTATCAAGATTAAATTTCATGGGATAACACGCTATATTCATAGCATTCACATTTGAATTCCCAATATTTTTACTTTGTGCCAATATATTTTTTAGGCACTTAATACTTGGGAATTGTTACTTTAACTTCGAAACTGCAAGGGAGAAGTGAATTGTGATTGTCTCCATCATACCTACCCATTCTCTTGAAATGATAATCAAAGAATTAAACCGAATTATTTTATCATGTGAAATACTGCACATAATTTAGTTCATGTCAAATAAATAATTCAGAGAATGGGGAAGTGAACTTCATAATTGCCACTAAAATTATTCTTTTAAATAAGCCTTTCTTCCTGAAACCTTACGGTTCAAAAATTCCTCATAATTTCAGTTGCACTCCACTATTCAATTCGATCTCAAGTACACCCATCTTCAGAAAGTTCTCATGGTAAAAGTCAGTATGTTTCAGTTGTTAGAGGTTATAAATTTCACTGAAACTCCCCCTGTCATGGCAGCGGTTTTACTGCGCATGCCCATGTGTGTACCATGCGGTACAGTAGGGCTCGTTTCAGCAAAACGGTATTGGCTTTCTAGTTCTATGAGTTCTGTGGTCCAATACCCTGCAATCGTTTCTAACAAGATAGATCCGGACGCAATCACTACAACAAATAACTGGATTGTAGTTTGGCAGTTACATGTATTTACAAATTCCGATAGTCAGTTCTTCAGCGGCAGTCATGGACAACTAAATTGGAAAAAATAGTTACATTTGAAAATTTCTTTTACTTTATTCATAACTTGCAAAGAATGCTCTGGAAGACCGAAATAATAATTGCAACAGCTTTTAGTATCAGTAGGATTTCCCATGAAAAACATGTAAAAAAATCTACAGAATTGTTGATTTGCTATTAAAGGGGTGTCTTCACAGACTTCGAAAATGTATTTAGAGAGAGGCGGTCATATCGAGCAGTTTTTGTAATTGAATTTTCATTTCTGTTTGCTCTAGAGGATTGCGATTAGGTAAAAGTGTTTGCCTTATTGACATTTGTAATGAAGATTTTACCCATTATTTCAATTGCCATTAAAAATAAATCTTTTCAAATAATGGTGATCATCTCAGGTTGGATGTCGAATAAAAAATTCTATCAAAAATCGGTGATCCGATTAACTCTACACACGAGTAGGTACTTTCATTCAGAACATTGTTTTGTTGAAAAATATTTAAAAATCTTAGTGAGTCATGCATTAAACCTCATCGAAGGAATTCATTTATTTGGAAAACAATAAAAATTTGGTTGATTTTCAATTATTAATTGAGAAAATATCAAAGAAAAACATTTATCATTTTGTATCTACGAGGGCCGTAATTTACTAACGAAGGATTTTAGGAAAAAATTATATGAAGTACTGGTGATAATGCGACCTCATCTATACATTCCCGAAAGGAAAAGAGGGAGTCCTGGGATCCCCTGTATAACTGAAATGACTTAATTATCAATTGTAATATCACAAGAGAGTGAGAATAGGAGAAAATGATTTGACAGATTTCCGAAAACGAGATCACGAGAGCCCTTAGAGAAAGAAAGCTGGAGAATTATTTTCTATTTTATCGAACTCTCGACTTGTATTCTATAGAACATTTTATACCAGTCATTTTCAACCAATCAGATGCTTTATTTCGACATTGTTACTATGGTAACCAGCAAATTTTTCATCCACATTATCATGTAGACGTAATATTAATAAGTGAAAATTTCCTGGCACATGACAGCTATCATATAATTAGACAAAAATAATATTGAAATAATATTGACAATATTTTTTATTTACTTACTTTATAAGTTGGAAATATTACAACAATTTATTAAGGTGTACATTCTATAATATCATTGATTAATTTTAAATTCTTCAAAAATTCCACTTCTACCTCCTCTTTCCTGAGTGGCGAATAAAACACAGAACCGGTGTTTTATTTAACAATATGACTGTGTTTTATAAAATAAAAATAATACTGAGACCAGTTTATGTCTTTGAGTTTTAGATTTGTGTTTAAAAGAAGGCACAATATCACGCAGAATATTGCCAATCTCTTTAAATAAGTTTTCTTGCTCAGGATTTAATCCAGATTCTTCCGCTAGGTATGTTAGATATTTTACATTTTTAGTACATTTCAATGTGCTGTGATTCTTTGCAAAAGGAACACAATTCATACGATTGAAAGTTCATTTTATTATCACTTTTTTACTAACTTATGATTGTATACCATGTTATGAGGAAACTTATAATGCCACAAATAAAATATTGATTGACAGGAGTAGTGAATGTCAAATCCATGGCTAACTTTACAAAATATTTTTTTAACCGGCAACATACGCCAACAACATTCTATTTGGAATAAAGAATAAAATATCCCGATTTCCTGAATTATTTGAAAAACAAATTATTATTTTTTTTTTTTTTCGAAGGCCTTCAACTGCTGTGGTTATTGGCCGATGGGTTTACAATTCGAGATAAATGCCAATTTCTCGTATGAAGCTAAGGGTCTTCTGTGTCGCATTTCTGTCGTTGGCTAGACATTGTTTAAGGTCATTTGTTATTCCTATCCTTTGCCTTTGTTCTCGAAACTCTTCGCATCTGAGTATCAAATGCTCAACAGTCTTTCTCCTTTGACAAAATTCACATCTGGGTTGTCGTTCGCCACTAAGCATAAAGCTATTCCTTAGCCTGGTATGACCAAGACGGAGGCGCGTTATAACAGCTTGTTCTCTCCTGGATTCAAATGGTGAGTATTGCCATGGTTTCACTGATGGTTTCACAGCTCTAAGCTTGGCCTCTGATCTATTCCATTCTATTTGCCATTTTTCCGATTCCATTTCTTTCAAATGTATCTTCAGGTCATCCGGTCTAACGGGAATGTCATCAATTTGTTCTTCATTCGCTGCTTCTCTTGCAACTCGGTCTACCATTTCATTTCCTGCGATGCCAATATGGCTGGGTATCCATATGAATTTTGGTGATTTCCCCTCAGTCCTTAACCACTTTATGCGAGAGAGAATTATCTGGATAAGAGGTTCTTTACTGAAGGGTTTCTTCAGTGCTTGTAGAGAGGATAATGAATCAGTACATATAAGGAAGTTGTTTCCAGGCGCAAGTTCTATATACCATAAGGCTTGTAGGATGGCATAGAGTTCCGTCGTGAATACAGTAGCCTCCTAGATAAGCTCCAGGAATGGCTATTTCCCGAGCATGTAGAAGCAGCTCCGTCCCTGCCTCTGTTTTTGATCCGTCTGTATATATTATGTGACTTTCTGGATACCCGTTTCTCATCCTGAGGAATTCTTTTATAATGAGGCTTGGGTTCATTTCTTTTTTTTGAAATTCAGTTAGTTGTAGTTCCATTTCAGGGATGTTCAATGTCCACGGAGGGATTTCACATGGGGTCCAGTTGTGGATCCTTGGTATATCGTAGTCGAATGAGTTCAACAGTTCTCTAAGGCGGGTTCCAGCTGGTCTTGTTATAGTTGCCCTCCTTTCGTATATATCATACTCCTCATCGGATGGAATTGGAGGATAGCAAGGATGGTGTGGTTGTGCCATTATGCCGCAACAGTAGCTAACTAAGAGTTGTTCACGCCTGAATTTGAGTGGAGGTACTCCTGCTTCCACACAAAGTGATTCGTATGGGCTAGTTCGGAATGCCCCCAAAGCTAACCTCAGGGCTGTTCCTTGTATGGAGTCAAGTACCTTGATCTTTGATGGTCGTGCTGCTCCGTAAATAAAACATCCATAATCTATTTTGGACCTTATTAAAGCCTTATATATTCTAATAAGAGTTTCTCTGTCACTTCCCCAATTGATGTTAGCTATGGCTCTGATGGGATTGAGAGCGTTCTTGCATTTTGTGGCCAGATTTTTTATATGTGTGTCCCATGTTAGCTTTTTATCGAAATACATTCCAAGAAATTTCATAGATTCCTTACATTCTAGTTCTCCTCCGTACATTCTGAGTTGTGGATCTCGATGTGGGGATCTCAAACGGCAAAAGTGTACGCACTTAGTTTTGGATGAGGAGAATTTGAAACCGAGGTGGAGTGCTTCCCGAGTTAGATTGTTTATGGCTTCTTGTAGAACTCTTTCGATCTGATCCATTGATGGTGCAGAGTAAAATATGGTGAAGTCATCAACATATAAGCATCTTCCTATGGACGGATCCAGAAGTTCCGCAATTGGGTTGACGGCTATTGCGAACAGTAAGACACTCAAGTTATTACCGCTAATATTAATTTTTCTTAGAATTAAACCTAAAAGAATATGAAAAATATTTAAGTATATATGTATAGGTACAGTTATATATTTTTTTATATATAACTGTATATCAGCTTTGTTTGTAGTCAATATTGGCATTTCCCTGAAACTAGTAAGAAAATTATATGAAATCAATTATTTTTATATAATAATGTATCTGATATTATAAATTTTATTTTACTAGGACACGGGAAAAAATATCCCGCAATACGAACATCCACTTTCATTTTTAATCAATATTGACATTTCCCTGAAACCCAGTAAGAGAATTGTTGTATGAAAACAATCAATTTTATATATAAATTTATTTGATATTATATATTTTATTTTACTAAAGCACGGGGAAAATAAAAAAATATCTCCCCCAAAACTCCCATTACACACAGCCTTCTATTTATTTGTGAATATCGTCAAAATAAATATTTACTTAATGTTTTCTATTTAAATATAATTCCGGTATAAACAAAATTTACCGAATCCCCCACGTGCTTGAATTAATTGCGGGAAATTTGTCTCGTACATGAATTTTGAAAAAAAATTCATGTACTCAAAAAATTTCCGGCAATAATTCATGCTCTAGGGAGATTATAAGTGATTATTTCTTGATGTTACTCATAAACACATTTCTTAACACAATGATACAATATACTAAATAGGTTTTGATTCATTTCTCACTTTTCATGCGAATTGTGACAGGCGTCAATTAAAATAGTTGTCAGAAAATAAAACAAAATATCTCAAATTATTTCCGCGGCAATTTTCTAGTAGAATATTTCCATATAATAATGTTTGATTGGCGAAACGTACGTAAATTATGTGAAATTTCAAAAAATAATGTAATAAATTTGATAGATTCATTTTTAACGTGTATATAGCTTTTTCAACAACCAATGGCGGGACGAGATTTTTTTTCGGAGTATGATTTTTCTTAGCCAATTTGCTATAGATTGACTCAACCCACATTTTCGAATATTGGAAATTCGATTTAATTTACTTTGTTCGATTTTGAAATATATTTTTGTGTCACATCTCTATTTCCTAGTGGAAATTTTGAGGTTGAGGGAGCTGAACACGCTATACTGTAATGTTATCGAAAAATTTGAATAAGAAACGATATTCACGGGTCATTTTACATTTCTCCTGGAAGTAGGAGGGTCCACTCAGTGTATCTTCATCGAACTACTAGCTGACCCGACAGACGTTGTCCTTTCCAAATTTATATATTCCCTAATTTTTTTTTCCTGAAAACTCTCGTCCACGTAGAATTTTCTTTTTTCCTATATTTTTATTGTGTTGTTCCATCTAGGTTATGCCTTTGACTCTGCTCGCTTCTTGTTATCCCGTTTTCCCTTTATCCCGTTTTCCGTTGTCAGCAGCATTATAGTGACAGAAACTGATACTGCAACTTCGACTCGGTGGTTATCACTTAATCACCACTAAATCTACCACTATACAGTAAGAATAACTAAAATTTCATATGTGTATGTATATCGGTTGTAGTCACGTAATTCCCATCTATGGTAGCCACTCCACAGTTCTATAACTTATTAGTGTCATCTGAGGTGTCTGAAACAGTATGGCCACTGAGCAAATCACTTTAAAGGTTTTCAAACTTGAAAGTGAAAAATAACCGTTGCCGTAACCATCCTGTACCACTTGAACATCATTTAGAAGTCACAGTCACTTTGTATGAGTATGAGTATGATAGTTTCGGTGACGTTTTGGTAACTTCCATAAAGCCTTCAATGTGGCAGGCACTTGATTGTGATATGTGGTGATGGTTGCCACGTTCTTACTATCTCCATAAGTGATAACCTTCAAAATTCACCATTCTGCGCGATGACGAAAGCTAACCTAAGTTTTCTTAAATTATTTTGTTGTGGTTTACAAAAAGTTGGTTTACCTGTTACGTGAAACATGAATGATTTTATTCAATATGAAATGGGTTATGCGTTTTCAATAGACAATTTTCATCGATTCTGAAGTGACCGTGTATTGGTCCGTGCGATGACGAAAACTAACCTAACTATTCTCAAATTATTTTATTGTGGCTTACAAAAAGTTCGTTTTATCTGTTACGTGAAATGTGAATGATATACATTCAATATGAAATGGGTTATGCATTAATAGACAATTTAAATAGATCGGATCTCTGACTCGTGCTCCTGCTTCATATTTATACTTTAATTATTAATTCTGTTTGCATAAATGCCATCGTTTTCATTACTTGTTAATTGATAATTGTTACTTGATAATTGTTGATTGGAGCTGCACAAATCCACTATACTTGCTACATGTCCTTTTTTAACAATTAATGAATATGTCCCGCAATTTCGAGGTTAAGACTTTGAAGTGGCAGGTGATAATAGCCCGACGTGTTTGCCCCTTTCAAGGGTATAAGACCTATTGTAATTTTAGGGTTATAACTTTGAAGTAGTGAGTCATGGGCCTGCGACGTGGGTGCCACTTTCCAGTGGTGGAAAAGTTAATAATTTTGTTCCACTGGGCACTTTATGATGGGAGGAGCTTTAGAGTGGTATATTTACACTTTCTGCCACTTTAAAGTTATATTCTGCAAAAGCCGCCATATTTACAGGAATATGCTAGGTCGCCATTATTAGAGAAATGATCGAAATATTCAATAAAAATTTATTTGTCATCAGCACTGCATCAAACGTAGTAATTTGTTACGTAAGTATTTGTTTCAACTAACCAAGATTGATAAAACAATGTTTGAGGGATTTAAGTACATAATTTCAGAGGCGAGTTATTCTCAAAATTATAATGTTTTCCTTAAATAAAGTGTATTCAGATGGCGCTTGCTCACAATCGAGCTAGAACACCCATATTTCACATAAAACTTTCAATCGTTTTAATTTTATCCCGATCAGAAGTATCCAAATGCAATATACTTACTTACGCGTTTGTATGTTTATATGTTAAAGTTGATCGGGGGTTAGAAATGAATCAGGCAAAATGAAAGAATGAGGAACATTTATCACAAAAATATGTTGCTTAACAGAGATCGTGCTACATATCAGTCAGTTGTTTAACGTGTCTAGTGTCGGCCACTACATATCCACGTTTTTGCCAGGTGACCACAACGTGGTTGGAATGTGGCTAGCTGAGATCCAGGAACGTAGATCGGAACGTAGCAGCCACCAAAAAAGTGTTCCCCATTTTGGTAGCCGCCGCGTTATATAACCGTGAATATTACGTGGCAGTGGTTGTGGCCAAACACTTCAAAGTTTTCCAGAATCGTGGCCGCTACGTTCCGTCCACTCAAAATGCTACTTGGGTATCCCGTTAAACTATTTTCCAGTAATCCCGTTTTTCTGTAATCCCGTTTTCTGGTATTCCATTTTTCCGTTAAAATTTTTCCCATTTTCCCGTTATCCCGTTTTCCCGTTATCCCGTTTTCCCGTTATCCTGTTATCGCTTTCTCCCGTTATCCCATTTTCCCGTTATCCCTCATCCCGTTATCCCGTTATTCCGTGTTCCTGTTATCCCGTTTTTCCGTAATCTCGTTATCCCGTTCTTCCGTTATCCCGATTTTCCTCGGGCTATTACGAACATTTAAAATAAATTGCCAAATCGGTCAAGCCGTTCTCACATTTTGCACTTACAAAGAATCGAGATTCATTTTTATTATATAGATTATATTCAGGTTTCCTGATTGATAGAGATCTTGAATATCAACCTTCAAGGATTTTCCTAAGCTTTGAATATATTTCTGCAATGGTCTTTTTTCAATATTAATTTATATTTTCCGGAAGTGTATCGAAACATTAACTACTCAATTAATTAACTCATGAAGTCCTAACAGCAATTAATGGTCCGAAACCTATGTGCGTATTATCTCAATTTCCTATTTATATAAGGTCGCCTTGTGAAATATTCATCCGATTTTGATATTTTTCACAGAGAGTAAGTATCTGAACATTACTCAATACTCACTTTCTTAATTGTGGTGAAACCTTTTTCAAAATATCTGGGACGAAAGTGTTCGATCTGCTCCCGCTCTGCACGGGCAGTAAATTATCAAGGAAGGAGACTGAACATCGCTTTGGAGTTACGCAATCATTTTTCCATACTTCATTAATACTATAAAACAAGGTTATGACACTATATTTTTATTTGTTATTGACAATGATAACTAGTGCATGACTGCTATGGAAACCATACGTCATCTTTTTGAACACTTTTGAACTCAATGTGTTTGTTATGCACGTTAAATTTGCTTTACAAACACCTTCAATCTTGCAGAATTTCAAATTGCTGAGGAATTGTGAAAAAATTACTAATAGGCTCTTTCGAACAGAAAACCAGTATTTACTATTCGCTTCTAGGAAGTGCTGACTTGTAACAATATTTTTCTAATTTGCTTAAAAATATGAAACGGCGACGCTCTGCTCTATTCTTCGTTTAACCCTAATAAAATTCCAATCCAATTAACAGTTTATGAGTTCATAGAACCTACAGGTTTCTTGCTGTCATTTCTCATTAAAATAATTCAGGTAATGTAATTTACATTCGAATGAAATGAATGTTGACTGCTTAACTTTTCATAGTTATCAAAGCTATTATATACGGATTGAAGCGTAAAATCACGGATTTAGTAATGCATTATATTCCATTCGATGTAATGTTCAATCGATATATCAGAACCTTCAAATTGAATCATGATTCATGATAGATGTGAGACCATATAAGTAATAATTTGCTGTTGCGATTCGAGATTCAATTATGAGGTTCAAAGGAAAGGTGCCGAATATTCCAAAAATAGTAAACGATCAACACAAAATTAGAACGAGATTAAAAGTTTATGGAACTTATTGTTTTGTAATAGGGTATAATCATGAAAATTAGTTCTACTCGTAGCTTCGAATCAGCTATTATTATCGAGAGTATCATTCGACCTTGAAATCAATGAAAATGAATAGAGAATGAATAAAAGAATATATAGTAAAAAACACAACATACTATTTTTTTTCTGAGTATAGGAAATAGTAGTACATTCCGCCAATTTTCTGCCATTTTATGGCTCTATCAATTGAGTTTCGCATCACATTTCGCAACATAGCGGGATTTATGGTAGCAAACACGAATGCGATTTTGTAAAAGTGTTCGAAGGGGTGTGAAAAACTCGTTTTTTCACTTAACCCCGCACAAAAAAGTCTAAAATATTGAGATCAGGTGATTGGGCAGGACCATTCGTTGCAATTACTCGCCCATTAAACCGGTTCATTAAATAATTCATCAGCCCCATCTTGTTGAAAATACATCACTTCAGAAACAGTTCATTAACAATTCTTCAATATCATTCTGAAGGAATACTAAATACCTTACTACTGCCTTTGAAATAAAATTGATCCAATTAATTTGCTTCCGATTACACCACCCATACATTTACTACGAATCTTTCCTGACAATTACTTTCCTTCGTTAAATGCTGATTTTGTGGCATCCAATATCTGCAGTTTTAACCGACGAAACCAAAAAGGAGGAGGTTCTCTAGTCGACGCGTATATTTTTTTTATGTATGATCACGCATAACTTTTTACTGAGACGTCCGATTCCGATAATTATTTTTTCAGTGCATAGGGTGTACTTCGAAGTTGGTCCCATTCGAATTTAAAAGATGAAATCCACCCCTAAAGGTAGCAAACTGAACGATATTGATCATTCACCCTCTGAATTCTGGTCCGTTAACCGATTCTATCAGGCATACCTTTGTACTGGGTTCTTCGATTGGGATGATTTTTTTTTATTGGATAGGGTATACCTCATAGTTGATCATATTTGGATTTCGAAAGGAATTATCCACCCTTACGGGTAGAAAAATGGGGAATACTTGATTTTTCACTTGTGAACATTGGCACAAATATGTAGTTGACAATGACAGATCGCTAATGTCATTATTTTTGTTCTCCTCCATCTGTCACAATCATTATATTCTATGAAAGGATGGAATGATATACAAAGTAATGAAATAAACTAACCAGAACAACAAAAATAATTTATATTACAACAAATAGTAAAAGTAGATAATCATATTATTTAACTGGTAATAGTTGAGGTAAGGTGGGTAAGTAAGTATTTTGGAAGTAAACAAAAAACAAGTAGGTAGTTTTTAGAAGCTTTCAGCCACAAAACATTGAAAAATAAAAACTTTTTAACAAAAAATTAAACCGACGAAATACGGAACTGAAAAGTAAAAAATTAAATGAACCTTCTTAGTCTCAATAACTAAGCTCCTAAACTAATGTGAGTAACTAATTTTGATTCGGCGCCAAACAAACAGTCATCGAAGATCATTAAATTACTTTTTTTTAAATTATCAGAATGTCACCACGCAACTCGATGCCATCATTTTACGCCTTATCTTATTCGTTTGCTTGTTTGTTTGGCGCCGACTCAAAATTAAGTTACTTACATTAGTTTAGGAGCTTAGTTATTGAGACTAAAGGTTTTTTTTATTTTTTTCAGTTCCGTATTTGTCGGTTTATTTTTTTTTTAAGTTTTATCTGTAAGATTCCATTGTTCGTGAATTTAACTTTCGGAAAAATATCGAAAGAACAAAGTCGCGAATAGCAGCATATTCTGAAGTTACCAATCACAAGGAAATAATCTTTGATTTCTATCATTTTCATGCAGTGCTTTTTCAAAATCTCCCTTGCTGACTCATGACTAATTTCTATCTCATTGCCGATTTCCCTAGTAGAAGCGGTAGGATTTACTTCTACAAATACTAATAAAACATTGATTTCCGTCACCTTATCAATGATAAAAGTTTCTGGTTGGATATTTCTTGTCCGAGTTGTTTCTCCACAACGGGAAAATATTGAAAACATATAGATGATGTCTGTTGGGATACCTTTCAACATACAAAGTAGCTGGCGTTCTTCGAATTTTTCATTGCGTTCGCCATAAATTACTAGTATGTATAAACTTCCCACGTATAAATTTTATTATAGCTTTGAAAAGTATTTAATTTTCACACATGAAATGTTTTTTGATCTTATATGTGCAGTTGCGTGTGATAATCTCACGGTTTAACGTAACATGAATGGTAATCGAATCTTCGATATTTAGAAAAAGGGACATTGGAAAGTATAGTTTTTAGATACATTGAACGCTAATTTACTTTCCTCGAGCATTTGCATATCTAGTTTGTTTATGTTTGAAGCATTTCCTGTTGAGGCGAAAACAATATTTCGGTTCAATCTCTGAAGCATGAAACTACCTCGATAATTCAATTTGCTACTTACAAAAGTGGAAATCAGGTGAATTCTGAAGATATAGTTTCAAAATGCAAAATAATTCAATAATTCTATATATTATATTGATGGTATGGAATAAAAAAAAGTGCTCTCATTATGGAAACGTTGGATTTGGGTTGTTTGGTCACCCTTTTCATTTTATGGGACAATGAACGATAATCACTTATAATTGCACGAGAGGTTTGTATTTTATCGGGTAAATTTGGGTTGTTTAATGAGAAACTGTTGCCTAGCAATTAGACGAGAAAAACTGTCAACTATTAGGTTGACAGTTTTTCGAGTCATATTGCTAAAGGAAACAGTTTAGAATATGAACAATACAAATTTACCTGACATCAATACAAACATCGAGTAGCAGGACAATTTAATGATTAAAAATTTAGAAACATATCAATGCAAACTTTATTCATGAAACATTAAAAATAAACACATTTTTATTTGAATGTAGAATTATTAAAATCGCAGTAATTGAAATTCATACTAGGAACAGTGATGTCGCTGCGGGTGCCAAAGCTGATCGTTCCTGTAGTAGATGTTGAAGTTTTTTCTTATTCCAAACGAATTGATTGAATAATGCTCGAATTATATTCTTTGTCAACTTGTAAGTATGATTTTATCGATGATGAATTGCTGGTCCTGTTATTTTTATTAGAGCTTGTTCTTCAATTCCGCTTTACTTAATTGCTAACTGCTGCCGCTCGATTTAGTGATTTGTTATTTTGACCAACCAACCTTTAGAATTTTTCTTCTTCCAAAAGAGATTTGGTGTAAGAAATACTATGTCCAATGTTATAGAAGTGTCTCGTTTTCTCATTAACTTTTTGAATAAACGTATTGGGCAAATATCTTCCTCTAAAATATTAAACGTAATCCATTTGCTGTCACATAATTTATTGTTACCGCCTTGTTTCGTATTCGAAAATAGAGGATTATACTCGATACGTCCAGTTTCTTTTCCATTATTTTCAATTTCAGATACGAAATAAGTGGTTTTGCAATAAGCTGCTTCTTCTCCGCGCCAAGCTAATTCAAACGCCAAAATGTGATATAATTTCTTTTGAAGTCCTTCCGGTTCATTTTTGTCATATAATCTGGCCATTGCAAATACTTCAGATTTGTCAGGAGCTGATGCACTAGATTTTCTCCCTTTGGGTTGTGCTTGTAGGATTTTACGTTTAGCATTACGTGCAGCTCGTGATGAATTAAACTGAACGTCGGTGAAAGGGTTGAATAAATATTGAATTCGTTATAATATTTACTTAGTAGCATTTTGGCGGTGGTGTTCCAAATTGTTTCAACTACCGCTTCTTTGTAGTCTTCTCCGTTGCCTTTTCGTATATTGAATGCCCAATCTTGCAATATTACATTCAATTTCTCAAATTTATATCTTTTTGCATCGCAATACGTAGAGAATTGTCGCCAGATTGATGATTGCGTCGCAACTGTATTAGTAGGCACACAGGTATTAACAATTTGACTAATTTCGGCGTTCGTAGACTCACCGAATCGACTCATTGTTAGTGCTTAGAAATTCAATAAGTTGTTAAATATGTCAAACCTTTTATTTTGGCAGCCAACACCGCGATAATTGATAAACAAATGAATAAGTGAAAAAACCACCAGTGCATTTGTCGCTGTAAAAGTTGCAGCTAACTTTTGCCGCTGTCAAACTGGCAATTGCACTGTGGCATATGCGATTTCTTATACATGAGTTGAATTGTCAAATAAAAATCGTTAAAAGGACTAGGCACAGATATAAGGGGGTTTCTAGGCATTGATAGAATTCGCTCAAATTTTAGTAAGTTTCACCTAAGATAGATTAATTCTACGCAACCACTGTAGCAATTGCATTAGTTGATACAGGTTGTAATCGAAACTTTCTATTTCTTGTCATGTAATAAGTTATTTTAATATAATAACTTGTAATGCGATTATGAGAATATAATGCAAAATTGCATCTATGAAGGAATGCCTTCGTGCCACCATATTAAAAAAATTCATCTACCCCTATTTAGGGCCAGTTTGTACTTGTGATTTTTCTAATAACTATGCTGACCGGGAAATTCCAGCTAAGATATTCCATCGAAACACTGAAATGAAGATTGCACAAATATATTTTTTGTGTCAAATTAAAATCAGTCCCCTCATAAGGGTAGTTTATACCGTGTTTTTCGGGAAACATTGTTGAGCGAGGGATTCCGCGGTGAATATATTCATTGATACGGTGGAAATGATTGCATAAAACATAATATTTGTGCCACCATAAAAAAATCCAATCAGTCCCCCAAGAGGTAGTTTATACCTGAGATTTTTGAAAGAACGTTTCTGACCGGGGGTATCAATGAATATATTTTATTGAAACGCTGGAATATGATGACCCAAAATATATTATCCGTGCCACTATAGAGAAAATGCACATCAGCAACCTTGTGAGGGTAGTTTATACTTGTGATTTTTCGAAAAACTGCTGACCGAGGAAACAAATAGGTATTAGAAAATACACCATATAATAAACAATTCAGTCTCATTATTAATATACTTAAAAAATAAAATAAAAGTATAATTCCATTATAACTACCCTTATGACCCTGATTTGTATTTTTCCTGTGATCGCGCAAAAAATATGTTATGTACCATCATTAGCTACCGTTTCAATGAGAAAGCTTCACCAGAAACCCCCAGTTAGTAAATATTTTCGAAAAATCACCTCATTTTATTGTTAATAAGAGGAAGCTGATTTTGACCATTTCTATCCCATCGAGGATTTTATTTATTTGCATTTGACAACTGCCATTGTTGGTCAGTATATGAGAGATAAAGTGCATACAGTATACTAAAGAGTACCATTTGAAAGAATAATGGTGAACTGAACTGTTACATATGTTACACGAGGAGTAATGTTTTTCATAGAATTTTCAAGTAAATTAATCATGACACTGAATTGTTTATTATGAGGTTTATTTTCAGATTTTTGTTTCCTCGGTCAGCAGTTCTTCGAAACTACCCTCACAAGGTAGGTCGTGTGAATTTTTCGTATAGTGTCACGAATAATATGTTTTGGGCCATCATATTCCAGCGTTTCAATAAAATATATTCATTGGATACCCCCGGTCAGCAAAGCTCTTCCCAGCTTTTTCATATAGGTGCGTAGCGTACCTGAAATAAGGAGAAAAAATAAAACTAAACTAAAACTAGTAATAAAAACAAATAAAAAAATTGTAATGACAATAATAACAGAAAATACCTATAAAATATAAAAAACTAATATAAAAATCAATGGATAACCGCAAAAAAACTAAAAAGTAAATTTTTATTCAAAAAACATACATCACAATATGCATGTGGAAGTTACGCCCGCTGTCGAAGTAAACCCGTTTTATGGTATATATCCTCTCTTGAATGAGATATGTTTGAATTTCCAACAAATCCAATTGCCAATAATATGTTTCTGTCAACACGTCTTGATCTGCAAAAAACTTGGAAGTTTGAACAAATATTGAAAAAAAAGTTCATATCTTGATAAGTATGTAGGTTAAGTATTATCCAAAGTTAGTTGGATAAAATTTTTTTTTTTTATTGATTATTGATTTTGAAAATATTTGTAGTGTCGAGAAAGGAAAATATTGAATAGGTACTAATACAGGGTGTTTCAATTGAAAATATCAACTTCGACTTTGTTGACACACCCTGCAGACGTTAAAATAATCTACAGTTAGGATATGGAATTTTCGCTGAACAAATAATAAGAAGTATCGAAATCCGAAAGCAAGGTGAGTACCCATATCTCTTTTATCTTTTCCAAAATATTCGGGTCTTGGATAATTTGATATGGCTTTCTATTTACTCACATTTTTCCAACTGCCTTCGTTCTCTTGCGTATTTCATGTTTATAGCCAGTTTTTTTTCCAATGATCTCAAATTAAATTAAACTTTCTTCTTCAATTTTTCGGCGAGCAGTAGGCAGCAGACCTGAAAGAATTATTTCGCTGATTAAGTATTTGTTATTGATTCCAGTTTCGGTGCCGCTTTTTGAATATACGGAATGTCCCAGTTCATATTTCTTGGCCATTTCCTCTGGTAATATGACATACAGTGGGACAATTTAAAAACTTACAATAGGCTATATATCACAAACAAAAGATGATATCAAAAAAATGCTCAAAACTGTTTGTAGGATAGGAAGGGGGAACTGAAATGACATAAAAGAGAACTCACCCCCATCCACCCCTGGGCCCTACCTACCCCAACTAAAAAAGTTCAAATAGCAAACCCCTACTTGTGAAACATCATTGAAAAGCCTATAAAATAGTAATTGTACAGGATGAATCAATAATAATTGTGAAACCTTACCTTAAAAGGAAAATTTTATTAAGTTTTTGTTAAACTACAAATTTGTTAAAAATGTCAATGAAGTAAATGTTCAAAGTGGTTTCCGTTGTTTTGTAAACAATAATACAGCCTAATTTCAAATTCTGCACGAACTTTGGGAAATGTTGTTCTGGTGATAGCGCGACATGCTTGAGTAATTCTTTCCCGCAATATAGAGTTTTATAAACAACTGTCTTGAGAAAAAATCAGGTAGCGTTAACTCTGGTGGCCACTCAATAGGACCTCTCCTTCCAATCTATTTGTTCGGATAATTAGTATCCAACCAGTGCCTGACTGCAATTGCTCCATCTTGTTGGAAGTGCAGCAAATCTTCGTCTAGAGCTAGATTGCCTTGGTCGTCCCTTTGGTTCTCTACTTCAGGCACAATTGAGGGTTTGATGGTGCCATTTAAATCGCCTGGTATACACAAGGGGCCAATTAAAGCATCGCCTAATATCCAGTTTTTCTGGATATTGAGTGTGACCTTCTCTAAATCGATGCGGGTTTACATCACTCCAGAACCGACAGTTTTGTTTATTTACATTACCATTCAGAATAAAAGTACATTCATCACTAAAACAAATATTTTTTTATTTAGACTATTGTCTAGGTTCAGCGCGAATTCTTTCAGTCATGAGATCACAAAACTGAATTGGTCGTTCTGGATTATCATCGCCTAGTTCTTGAGGAATTTGCATTTTGTACAGGTAAAACTTATGAAATTTCAACACCTTCCTTACCGACTCACGTGATAGTCCTGTCATTGCAGATACTTGACGTGTTGATGCAGTAGGATCTATTGCAAATTGTCCAAGGACCTCAATTTGGCTTGCCTCATTCAGTAATCTTGGGGCTTCCTTTTTTGTATTTTGCACTGATCCCGTTTCTCTAAACTTTTCAATTAAAACGCGGATGTGTACGTGACCTACATTTTTGTCCGGATGCCCATCATCAAATATTTGAGCTGTTCGTAAATAACACTGGTTCTGGGAGCCAAATATGAAAATTATCTCCACACGTTCAGGTAGACCGTGAACCATCGTAACAACTACAGCTGAATAACAGTACCGATTGTACAAATGATGAACACTAATGACATTTAAATGTCTCAAATGAACAACAAAATTGGTTTACAACTGGTTTTGCAAAAAAGGCAAATTGAAGTTTTTATTTAACAACAAAAAGTACCTACGGTCACTCATCATCGAAAATAAAGAATTATTGGCCTTTAGAGCTTCTTAACATTGTACCACAAGTAGGGGTGCGTTTGTTTTTAAAATTGTTAAATATGAATTTGGTAATTATTGATACACCCTGTACATTTATTATTCATACCATTGGATAGCATTTTTCATAGGCTTTTCACTGATGTTTCTTGTTTGCTATTTAAACTTTTTTAGTTGGGGTAGGTGGGGCCTAGGGGATTGATGGGGGTGCGTTCTCTTTTATGTCATTTTAGTTTCCCCTTCCTATCCTACAAACGGTTTTGAGCATTTTTTTTATGTCATCTTTTGTTTGTGATATTATAGCCTATTGTGAGTTTTTAAATTGTCACACTGTATAAAAATGTCAAGAACATTTTTCATTGAAATAATATTATCATCGGTCTGGGACAAATCACCATTCTACTTTGGAATTCATTCTGATTCTATTGAAATTCACTACATTCACAAAGGGAATTAACTAGGGTCTTTAAATAACTTAAATCAAATTTATTCGTGATTTCATGGCGTCTTATTCCAAATATCTCATGCATGTACTTAACTATCAACGAATAAAAATACAACTGTGCCTTGGCAAATAAAAAAAAACAGGAATGGACGAGACCGTTGAATATGTTTTATGCATGTTTTCAATGCCCATATATTACCGTTTCCTCAACACTATGTATTTTCGTTGGTTGACTCACATTGTATAGTATCGACTGAACGTTAAAATTGATCAAGGTACAATATATACAAGCGCAGAGGGCTCTACTTCTGCCCCGATAAGTTATTGCGTTCTCCAAATAATTTTTCCTTGATAGTTGCCGTTTTATAAATTGCTGTATGTAGGTGAATGTGGCCGTTTTCAAAATCCGCACCGAAGAGGAGGAAATAAACATTTCCAGGGTAACTTCAGACGAGACCATAAAAATATATGCAACTAGTCTACTCGACAAGTTGAAAATGGTCTAAAATAGAGATACTGCTCTTAAAATTATCCGAAAGCGGATTAGCACATAAAAAATTGCAAAAGTTATAAACAATTGAAGATGAAAAAAATGGCATTTCGGAACTCTATCTCTATTATTTATAATTTTAATTTAACGCTCAAAATGGGTCTCCGAGCGACATTTTTAGGTTGCGCGCGCGGCGTCAAAAGCGAGTACGACACATTAATTACTTTATTTAAGGTATTAAATATGTTTTTTTAAATTTGAAAAAATCATGGTGTATTCGGAACACTATGAATAATTTATTCTCGTTAGAAATTTTACTTAACGGTAATTTTTCAACAAGTTAAACGATTGTTAACAACAAAATTTTCTCGACCTTCTGTCTTAATTGTAAATGAAAAAAAAAGTTTGAATAATTGTCGTAAAAATTTTTCGCTTCGTAGAGCCTTTTTTATATACATACATAACAAGATCAGGCCATAAAAGTAAAAAAAATATTCATACTTTGTTTATAATAATTTTTGCACTTGAACAAAAACTAAAAAATCCAAGTAATGTAGTTGAAAAAAAATTTTTCTCAATCATCATATTTATATTAAAAATTTTAAAAATTAAAACTTAATAACAATTTTTAATTGTTTATAATCCTTGTTTCTTATATTTCTATTGTTTAAATGATTAGTTGAGCAATTATTTTTTTTCTAAAAATCATAATTGACAGTCTTCTATGGAGTAACAGAAAAACAATTTTTTTTATCAACAATTCCATTGTTTATTAACCTACCAATTTGTTATAAATGAATTTTTAAATTTGTTAAATTTTTTTCCTGAAACTTCCAAAATTTACAAAAACAACCATGTATAAAAAGTATAGAAAAAAAAATTTCAAATTTTTTATTGTACTTTGGGAATTGGAATTGGGAAAAATTGGGATTTTTTTTTTTATACTTTGTTGTATAGGGTTGTTTTTGTTAATTTCAGAAGTTTCAGAAAAAAAATCTAACAAAGTTAAAAATTTGTTTATAACAAATTGGTAAGTTAATAAACAAGGGAATTGTTGATGAAAAAAAATTATTTTTTGTTACTCCATAGAAGACTGTCAATTATGATTTTCAGAAAAAACAAATTCTTAACTAATCATTTAAACAATAGAAATATAAAAAAAACCATTATAAACAATTAAAAATTTTATTTAAGAATTATTTTTTTCAAAAATCATAATATTTGTGATATAATGAAGTTGTGGACAAAAAAATTTCAGAAATATTGAAATAATCAATTTGTTTATAAAAAATTGATCAACAAATGGCGGGAATTTTTTTTTTGCAAATCAATTCATATCTTGTATTGATAAAAAAACAATAATATGATGATTAAGGAAAAAATATTTTTTTTCAACAATATTTTTTGGATTTTTTAGTTTTTGTTCAAGTACAAAAATTATTATAAAAAAGTATGAATATTTTTTTGACTTTTAGGCGTGATCTTGTTAAGTATGTATATAAGAAAGGCTCTACGAAGCGAAAAATTTTTACGACAATTATTTAAACATTTTTTTTCATTTATTAAGACAGAAGTTCGAGAAAATTTTGTTAGTTAACAATCGTTTAACTTGAAAAATAAACTTCCAGTAAAATTTCCAACGGGAATAAATTATTTATAGTGTTTCGAATACACCATAATTTTTTCAAATTAAAAAAAATATTTAATACCTTAAATAAATTAATTAATGTATCGTACTCGCTTTTGACGCCGCGCGCGCAACCTAAAAATGTCGCTCGGAGACCCATTTTCAGCGTTAAATTAAAATTATAAATAATGGAGATAGAGTTCCAAAAGTTCGGAGTTCTTCATTGAAAATTTCCTCCTCTTTCAGAATAATCTTTTTGAAATTTCTTAAATATCAATAGTTTATGAAATATTGGCAAAAAACGAAATGCCATTTTTTTTTCATCTTCAATTTTTTATAACTTTTGCAATTTTTTATGTGCTAATACACGCTTTTGGCACATCTTTCTAGGCGTTATTCCGGATCCAATGAGATATCACACATATTTTTAAGAGCAGTATCTCTATTTTAGACCATTTTCAACTTGTCGAGTAGACTTAACCTATGATATTAAATACCTAGGTTGATCAGCACCTTAGATGGGATAGGCACGTACGAAATGTTGTTAATACTATGAGGAGCATGCTCTACAGATTAAATATTTTTCAAATATTTTAGATACTCACCATATGAGAATATTGTACTATGCCCTTATCGAGTCGAGAATCCAGTAGGTATCCTGGTATGGGGAAGTGCTTTAGAAGTACATCTGAAAAAGCTGACAATATTACAAAAATACTTCCTAAAAATTATTCATAAAAAAGTGAGGAATTACCCAACCGAAAGTTTATTCACTGAAACTAAGATTTTTGACTTGAGGCAACTCCACTTTTTCAACATAATGATACATACCTACAAAAACAAAAAAAGCATACTTCAAACATTAGACCACACATATCAAACTAGACAAAAAACTAAATTCTAAACGAAAACATCTGCAACAAAAAATAATCTTGGCCAGAGGAATCACTATTACCTATGCCAAAGGGCGTTCAACTATATACCAGAAAACCCAAAAAAAGAAATAATCATGATAAACTCTATCAGTCTCATAAAAAAAACAATATATTCACAGCTTACAATATACATGTTTTTCTGAATTGAATAGAATAGAAATAATGCTAGAGAATGAATTCATTCATTTAGTTATACATATATAAGGAATAATTATATAATATACATACCGGACTCCCATGCACAACCCCGAGTTTCTATGGGATACTTCTTTGTTTACTATAGGTTATATTTCTGTAAACTTTCACCACATACATGTATTCTTGGTAAATACACATTATTATTATTATCATTATTATTATTATTATATATTATATTTAATTGTGCATTCTTTTATAGAAAACCACTTGATGATTTTACATAAATTACCTATGTCTCGTTTTATATCCATATATCATATATATCATAATAATGTTCACAAACAAATTTTTAATTGTACTCTTAGGTTAATAATTGTTTCTTGTGTTTGTTTTTTTATCCCCTGAATTTTATATATTTTAACGTATTTTTTATCAATAGGTGTGAATCAATATTTCAATATTTACTTCAGTTACTTTTACTTTTATTAGTGCATAGTTTGTAATTGTTCATATGATATAAATCCACACACACTAACTAGCACGCACAAGCTGCAATCAGAGCAACTTCAGTGATATCTTCCGTTTATTCGATAGAACTCCGTTATTGTATGCATTTGTAAACTTGAATTTGAATAAACATTATTATTATTATCATTATTAGTATAAAACAGCTAGAAGACGTTTTGTCACTATAAAACTGATCTGATTGGTTCTGTTTGAAATTTCGGCCATTTGATTGGCCCAAAAATAATGAGTGAAATAGTCGATGTAAATATATCCCATTTTTTCTCACACATCCATTAGCTTGATTGATAGCAATTTCAGAATCATAAATAAATTCGGAAATCTATCTTTCTGATTTTACAATATCTATCAGATAGTAGTTTTATGTTAGATATTACAGAAAAATCTTCATTTTTCAACGTATATTTTTAAATTTCCCGATTTTCCAATATTCAAATGAGGATGTCTATTCATGTTCTCAACTAATGATCAGGAAATATACAGACGGATAAAATTGCTTCGAACACATATATCTGAAGTATTCTCAGATGACATTTTTGTGTATAATTAGAAAGTTTCCGTCACGTAGAAGAGATACGGGTTGTTTGGTGGGAAACTCATATTGTTTCGAATTACGTTACGAATCAGTAGAAAGGCAGACATTATTCTAATTAATTTCGGTGTTTTTGTCAGCCATATAAGTATGCAATATGTTTGTGTAATTGCATCACAAGAAGTGAATTTATTGACATTTCCTGTTCCCGTCTTTATGAATTTTCTCATGCAGAGTATATCACGAGCGGATGAAGTAACATTCTTTGGGAATATCAAAGACTGACAAATGGTGATTTGGTTCATGAACTTCAGGAGGTTTGCTATGAGAAGCGAGTGATTTTATGTTTATGATACTGTTGTTTTCAAATGTTGATACATGATACACTTCAGAATAATTTCAGATTATTCCGATTAATACTTTGGGAGATGAGAATTAAAGTCATTTTTGCACCTTCCCGCGTTGAAGGATTATGTTTGTTTTGCATTGTATTTGTATAACATTGCAATTGATGTTAGGGTTTGTGGAACTTTGTTTGGGTCTAATTACAAACGGAAAATTGGGAATTCTAATCAGATTACGAACATATGTTGACAGCGCCTCCGTTCGGTGATATATTCGAATTTCGGGGTACCTACCTTGTTGTGTAGCCAGCAGGGATTCCAGTGCGGTTTTTATGAAAAAAAGGGACCCTAAAGAATTTGTAGCGTCGTTGATTGCCCGAATTCTGAATATAAAAATCCTGAGCTCAATTTTTTATTGTTTCCTGGGACTATGGTATTGATGTTCAGTAACAATAATCATTAAATTGAAAAATATATTCTAATTTTAAAATAATGGAAACTAGGTTGGTTGGTTGGTTGGAAGCTGACGAGCCAGAGACAGGGTTGGCACTCAGCTTCCCTTGACACTGCGACCAGCTGGGGTCTATTGTATCACTCTGTCGTCAGTGGTTCCTCATTCAAACAGGTTTGTGCCTTTAATTAGGTTTAGAAGCCTGTTGATAAGGTTCTTCGGATTCATGCCTGTTTCCGGGCTGATCTCTCCAAAGGTTCTGTGTCGCCTACTACTTAGGGCGTCACAGTCGAAGATTGAAAGACAAGAGTTAGACCCGAGGCCTCCTCTTGTCTCTTGATGACAAGCCATTCTTCAGTATCTATCCCCATGTCCTGGGTTTTGATGAGCTGAAGAATCTTTTTGGTTTCCATTTTACCAAATGGCTTTGGAATACACTCTGTTTCCGGGAGTTTCTCAGTAGGAGTTCGACCACCTGCTGATCCCTCCTCGGTTGGGTTCACGGTTTCTGGTGCCAAGTGTGATTCAACTGGAATCTCCTCGACTTCCATACCCGCTATCGATGTTGGGTCTTCTTCAACTGGAAGTTCCCCAGGGTTGTTTTTCTGTGTGGTTTCCATTTTGTTCCCACGAGTGTAGGGGAAAGGGTCGTCCACACCTGCGGTGCCCCCTGCGCAGGTGTAAGGCAGATTACTCTGGGAGGTCGCCATGTATCCCAGAGGCTCCGTTTGTGATACCTGACTAGCTCAGGTATCATCCATCCCTCGGCACGGGTCGCTTGACGCCTTGCATTAAGCCATGTTGTGGTGGCATTTGGTTTGAGATTGACTTAGAGATCCGCAGGTTTTGATTATTTCTGGTCATTCCCACTGGATTTTCCTTGTCAACCCCGTTATCCAGCGATACCACTTGGAGGTAGCCAAGTTTCCGCAACCCATCTTCATCTCTCGTAGGAGGTGAACATGTGTTGACGCAAACTAGGAATAATGATTGTTGGGTGGATTTTGTTTGTGAAATGTGAGTAATTCAAAGTAGTCTCAGAAATATTTGTAGGTTATATTTCATTCTGTGTCTGAAATGTATAAGAAGTAGGTACAATAATCAGTATTCCTCCGATCGCATATCGATAAGTATGTTCTGTTGAGTGATAATATGATTATCTTTATTATCAATTTAAAAGGAAATAAGTTTAGTTTTTTTCATTTGAAATGTTTTTGTTATTAAATCTTTGACGGAGAGTTTTGTGAAAATATATGGAATCAAGAATGTTGATCTTATGAATAGACAAAAAAACTTGAATTGAGTAATTAATTAATTCGAGATCCTTCTCACTTTGTGTTCATTTTAATTGCTTAATAAATGGTTATCCATAAAATGATTTGGAAATTTGTCAAAGGCAAGCCGAAATACGTTAACAATCAATTTTCAATACAGCTTTTTTCTTTAATTGGAAGAATTAATATCTTATATTCATTTGAAATGTTTGCAAAAGCCCTTTCCACCTTTTCATTTTCATTCAATATTTTCAGTATTCATTTGAACGTACCTCAACTATGACTTCATAAAAATTCGTATTAGTTTTTGAAGTCTGCCGGACATTCTGTATTGTTTGTTTGGTATTAGAGTGGTACAGATTAGAGAGGATGAAGGGATATTGGCGTAATATAGCCAGAACCGCGTGTAACTGTCAATAGCTTGAGTACTCTGATTCCCCCCGGACCTACCTAAACAATAACCTAGGTGTCGTATCTAGCGAAGCAAATATGATCTAAGCTTAGTCCCTATAATATAGATACGTCATTCATCATTTTTCTGACAGGAGAAACATAGCTTTCTCAGGAGAATGATCGGGTCAGGGCCGGACTGGGCGTGGAAGAGGGCTGTTAAGGCACCCATACATGGAGAGGCCCAAGATGTATAAAAACCATGGTGCTTGAACTGATTCGATATTGTTTAGATTTTCGAGGGGACACCACCTGTTGCTTCAATACAGCTTCAATATCTGTGGTAGATGGCGCCCAAAGAGAGTAAACGTTATCTCAATAGGAGGTACTAAAAAGCTCTAGCCAATTAGAATCTTGTAGCTATAACTCGTCATAGTAACGTACATGGACATGAGTACAAGTGGCCCATGTAACATACAGAGTGGTCCAATATACATTCAAGAGCCTGTAACTCCAGATATTTGAGTCGGAGTGCGCTAGCCGCCACTGTCCAGAGAGAATGGTGGCCATGACATGTCCATGGATACTGACAGGCGATATTATTTTCACAATAATGTATGGTCCGTCCTGTTTTGGATCTAACTTCTTCGTAGTTTTCTGGCACTGGCTCTTTGTGTTAGGGTCTCTTATACTTGATCTCCCTCTTTATATGCAGGTACCTTGCCTGTTGCTCGTCGTGGATACTAATTGCTTCTTTCCAATTAAGAACCATACGTTGTAAATGTAGAGTGATCTGAGGGACAAAATTGCCCGAGTTTACTATGACTCGTAGGTCTTTCTGGACTTCATCGAGTGTCCTCAGCTCCCTGCCGAAAGTGAGATATGATGAAGTACATCCTGAACCTTTGCATTTGCGGTAGATTTACCAGTCTCCCTAAAATATCACTGTTACCATCTAAACCATTCAGTATTCGAAGTCTTTGTTCATGCTCAAGCATTTGCCTCTTAAGGTTGCAAAGTTTCGAAACTGGACATATGTAAATCTCTGGTAGGTACTCAGGTTCAAATTCAAATCATATTGCATCTTTGCTTCGATTATGAAGTTATTCCAAGTAAGTACAATTTTTGCGCCAGTAACGATAACAAAGGTAGTAGGAATTATACGCCCCTGGAGTATTACATTCACTTTGGCAAACAAAATATTTTTTACTTTTGAGTAGCCTTCTGCTAATTTCATTAAAACAGTTTTCTTGTGAATGTGTGATTAGTTTTTTGTAAAATCTTGTATGGAGAAGGTCCTGCAATGCTTTACTGGCTGCAGTATCAATAATGCCGATACCATTGAAATAATGTTCACTCCCAACAGTGGTATAGAGCGAGGTGCAAGGTCACCTATATAATTTTTTGCATTATCCATACAAATTTCTGCACTGGAAAACTCAATGTGAGGCGGGGATGTATTTTTGCATGAGGATCAGTTTGGACAAATAAATACAGGCCTTTTACAGCCATATATACACTAGCCCAGTCGAACTTGAAGTCGACGCCACTGCCTGATTTCCCGTACCTGAAGTTGAAAAATTGTCCACGGTTGATTTGTTCTCAATTGTTTGTTGTCTATTGCCTAACTTTCGACACATTTCTCGTGTGGCTAATATTTTCACAAAAAGCACATTGCGGTCTAAGTTTTTTTTGCTTCACCTTTAGATTCCAAAGAACCGGCCGAATTCACGACAGAATCGATGAAATTTTCTTCAGCGAGGCGAGCTTTACAAAGAAGATCACTAAAAATAGTAACATGATCTCTGGGCACTTTCTCACAAATTTTTACGTGCAATAAACCTCACACCATGTCTACTTGGGTAGATTCGTCAAGAGTACCGGCTGGTAGCTGTGCAATAATAGGACGACACTTATAAATGAAAATATCTGTTTTTACTATAAAGTCTTGTTCTTCTCTAAAAAAAATATACTTTACATGGTTGTTTTTTTCGGCTAAATAGTAGTTCTAAGAAGATCTGAAGCATCTTTCCATGTTGACACCATATCGCGGCGAAACCCTTTGAAAGCATAGATCGTAGACTTTAGGGGGGTCGCTCTTCAGCCTGTCCGTACCTCCACCTGTAAGGTTTTTTGTACACTTTTCTTCATCTATTCAAAACCCGGGATTCCGAGACTCCTTGCGAAGCGTATCAGTTTCCTGGGAACTAAGTTCCTGATGTCTAAGCGTGGTGGTAAAACCCCTTCGAGCAAAACAGCACTTGGCAGCCGCAAAGCAGGTGTTCTGCAATTTCAGCGAAGTCCTCGCAGTGACGGCACAGTTCAGTGTCTGATCTATCAATTTTTTTAAGTGTTACCTCAGAGGACAATGTCCAGTGAGCAGCCCCGTTATCAGTTCCAAGTCTTTCTTGTCCAACTCAAGAAGTTGTTAAGCTTTCTTTGGCGATGGCCTCAGGAGCCTTTTGGCTTGTCTTTGGCCCTGGAACCCTATTCCAGTGGGTTTTAATGTGGTCAACTTCCCAGCGCCGAAACTCTTTGTCAATGTGGGCTTTGGAAAGACCACAGAAGGGTTCCGGGCCAGAAAATTGAGTGTTTGCGCCTTCCTTGGCGAGGTTGTCCGCTCCTTCATTGTCTAAAAGCATAGGTATTCCTTTCAATGCATTGTCATCTGACACTTTCGTACAGTTTAAAAAAATCTCAACTGCGTCTGGAAAAGCATTAACATCAGTGTCTTTGGAATCATCGACACCAGATGGGCACTTCAGGTGGAGATAATACTGTTATCTCCGTCTGAAGAAGCTATTGTATAGCGAAACACGTGTCGTGGTTTTGTAAACCCAGTTGAGTGAAAATCATTGTGGGTGTCTTTTTTTTATTTTCTATGACTTTGAAAGCGAATAGTGCATTACTATCGGTTTGATTTATCTTTTTTCCAGTATTTTTCCATCATTTTACTGCTCCCAATACTTCCCCACTTTTTCCCCTGAATATTCAATGGATGTTTTCTAGACAGGGAAACAAATTAATTATCATATATTCTAAAGAAACTTCAGAAATCTACTTGATTAAATTATACATGAACGAAAAGCATAAAACAAATAACAATCGGAATTCTAAAATATTATTAGCATAAGTCAAACGATATGAAAACAAATATTTTATGAAACACGATGATCGATTCATAACATCATAAAATTATACTTATTTTTTTAGAAAACTAGTCATCAACCATATGTCCCGAGAACATCTTTAACACGCACGCATTATCGATATTTTGTATAAATTAGTTTTTTGGCTATCGAAGAGGTCAAGAAAGATGATGGTGGGTCACGAATGCTGACATTATGTATGCAAATACGAATCTGTAATTCCTAATGTAGTCGAATCAAGTCATAAAAAGGTGAAATTTTCGATGGCATTCCTTTTGATGGTGCTCTGAAACTGATAGGGAAATCGGCAAGATAAATATCCTAGAGTATTTCATGATTGAAAATGAATATTGTCAGACAAAAACACTGTAAATATAAATCATTGTGAACTCAATCGAAGATTGAGCAATGGACTGCGATTTCATATGCATCGTTCAATGTTTCTCCTGTAAATAGTGTCCTGAAAAGTTCATTATTTGGATGTCATCGATGAAATGGATGCCAGTAGCATCTTTATTTTCTATGAAGTACTTGAAACCGAAATTATTTTTCAAAAAGCCAACTGTAAACAAAACTTCAGCATCAAGGTGTAGCCTCCATTCATTCGTACACAACTGTTGAGGCCAAAATTCATCGAAGTATTCAAGGTTGATTTCTAATCGATTGGACAACGATTTATAACACAATGTTGTAGTTCCCGTACATTTATTTCATGTTGTGAATGAAACAAAGACGAAGATTAGGGGCTTGAGATCAGAGAATCGAGGTGGCTACGCTATGGGTCCACTTCGACCTATCCAACTGGTAGACAATATTGCATTTAGGTTTTACCCAACAACATTTCTGAAATGGGATGTAGCCCTTTCGTGTATAAACGAGATGGCATCTCTTATTGATATGGTACATCATCAAGTTAATTCACTGATTCGTTTTGTCCGCCGTGATGTATTGTTTTAAGTGAACCATCCTCTCGTAATCTTTCATCAGCCTTTTCGAAAGTTTTTCTTATGTATTTAATAAATCAATTATCGCTAATCACCTGTAACTATTTTTACTTGTATGTTACATTTGACGTTGTTGACAATGTTTGATGAAAAAAGAGAATTACCTATTATTATTTCGATGGTTCAAATTTTGGCATCGCTTCATGCAGTGTTTTATAAAATGCATTTTCTCTCGGATAGGGTCACTCCTCGGCAGATCACCAAGCTAACCTTTTTGTGTACAAATGTTCAGGGACTCCATTTTCATTGAGAAAGAGCAGGCTTAAGGAATCACTCAACCCTACTTCCGCAGGCTCGCACACCGAACTCCATTGCTGTAGCTCAAATGGTTCCTGAAATATTCAATAAAAATAGCTTTTTAGAGTAAATCTTCCTTTTCTTCTCTCGTCGAATCAGCTCTCTAATGCATGCATATCATTTAAGAATCACCCAGAAAAAAAACGACTTCTGATAATATTTGAAAAAGAAACTAATTTAAAATTAGAAAAAAACACACATTGACCCGTCTGTTCATATTTTGAGATACTAAAACTGATTTTGATAGTAATTTCAAGTTCAGAATTTCCCAACTCTTTTGTTGAGTTTTCGAATGGAAATAAAGTATATGGGAGTCGTTTTCGTAATATATTATGTTAAAAGTTTCAATGCAATTTCTAAAATTTCAGCTTTAACGAATTTTACTTAAATTTTCTCAAAAACGATTGCTACATTGACTCGACCCAGAACTATTTGAATAATCTTGATATTTTCATATATCATCGGAAAGTTAAAAAAAAAGGTGGAATAATTTACTCCCTTCAACCCCTAAATACAATTATTTCTATACAAGGACATGTTAAATAAAATAAAATAACACAATTTCCAAGTCTATGAAAATTTGTTATTTAAAGAAGTCCCATTGGAATCATTATCTCAGAATTTTACCATTTTATCAATTTTTATTGCTGCATCTGATTCTGCTAGTAGGGATGTGTTGAATAGATTCAATTTTGGTGGTTGAATGTTAAAAATTTCCCTAATTTGTTTTTTGACTTTTGAAATTAAGAAAATTCAGCTTCCCAAAACGCCAACTTTGGCCAACTTTGGCAGTTCACGAACTGAATTTTATTCATTCATAAAACATAACTGAACATTAATACGGTGTTTATAAATACCATAAACACTATAAACTGATAACATTTTGCCGCAAAAAAGCTAGGAACTTTGATTTTTCCAGAATAAAATTGTCAATGGTCTTTGTTGCGGTAGGTAAACTGATGACTTTACACTTTCTTCGAACAATCGCACACAAAAGATAGTAAATTCAAACAGATATAATCACTTACAAAATATACGAATAATGGTGTAGTTTGAGTTCAATCTAGTTTCGATTTCACACCCAAACCTACATACATTTATTGGATGATAACAATTTATTTTTTATTTATTCCGAATATCACTTACTATCCAGGATTACCACGGAGTAGGCGACGTCTAGCATTCACGATTCGAATGACAAATTAGGGGAAAACAGGATTTTGCTGTATTCTGAATACATTTACAATTTTCTTTCAAATTTGGAGAATCTTTCTGAATGGTTGTCATATTTACCCACAAGTTTATTATATTCAACTATGCCCATAATACGTTAGTATAGTTGGATCCTGGGAACAATTACTGAAAACACAATTAGAGAACATAACAACAAACGCAAATGTTATTGACTAGTTGACATATTTGACATTTGACACGTCGGTATAAAAAATCTGATTCGATATTTTACACGGCCTTCTGGGGTGCTGCCTACAAATATATTGGCATATTGATAGCAGAAATAAAATCATAGCTCCATATATATATATATATATATATATATATTGAAAAATTCTCACGGATATTTCCTAGAGAACAACAACAATAATTTCTGCTTCAGAATAACGTTCCACCACAAAATATAGATATGGATTAAACAATGACAAATAATAAATACTTCCAACAACTTCTGGTACACGTCAAACAACCCACATTATGTTAATAAAATCACTGGCGTTCTAACCTACGAATATTACCATTATGAGATGGGATTCCGCATTTTTATCCTTTGAAGGTTGTTTGAATAGATGCTCGGCCTTACATTATACATTATACCATGTCATAATATAGTGCCCACGATGATACTTTATGGCATTCTATAACCAAAGTCAAGACAAGTGAAATTTGAATATTTAAAAGCGCAAGTCAGTGATTGCTGGTGTATCCTGTTTGTAATATTCACTTGTTGACGTTTAATGTGATGGTAAATCAGTGATTAGTTTTGTTTCGTATTAGGATAGAAGTAAGAGGTTCATTTGATAGGTAGAATTCATAATAATAATGTATATTCAAGCAAGTATAGGATGTTATGCGTTGAACAAACAGAAGAATCACTGAAGCTGTGTTAATTACAGCCTGCCTGATATGAGGATGTGTGGTAAAAATGAGAAATGACAAATATAAATACATAAATATGAACATGTGCTTGATAGAAATCTATGTATCTGCAGCCATACTATAAATTATCAAAGAACATTACATATGAAAGTAAAGAATGGAAAAAAGTGGAGAATGAGTGTGAATATGAATTGCCAAAATAAAATATAGTGAAAAAAGTTTGTACCTGTATGAATAATTGGTGTAAATACATTTTGATTTGAAATAAAATAATGATTTGATGAGAATCGCGATATTATAAATAAATCGCTTATGTTGACCAAACTGTTGAAGATAAATTGATGTATGTATGAAGGAGGCAGTATGCCTTTCTTAATGTAGGAAATGATATGATGTTCTAAGGATACATATATATATATATATATATATATATATATATATATATATATATATATATATATATATATATATATATACGTATAGTGTTATGTTTAGAAGTACGTGATAAATGTCCAAAGAGTTAAAATAAAAATTATAAACAGAAAAAGCACATAAATAAAAAAGGTTCATATTTAGTAATTTATGCTATGTTATTTTACAGTTTTTATGAAGATTCTACCGTTTTTTCTGAAACCTTATATAATATTAGTCGAAGCTATGTTGTAAATGAACATGTTCTCAACATTACAAGAAATTGGCATAATTTATAAAATTATAGAAATTAAAATTTACTAATATATTTTTGAGCACAAGCAGACAACACAATGTTAGAACAGTCTGTATATGAAATTAGATCTGAACACAATAGCCAATGAGATGCCAGGAAAGGTCTTGATGCAAAATTATGAATATTCAAAATATAAAAAGTAGAAAACGTCAAAAATGATTTTTTATATATCATGTATTTAGTATGTGAATAAAAACTGTCAAATAAACGAACATAATGAAAAGTGCAACAAAAAGTGCGAGTAAATCGAAAATTCGAGAAGAAAACAAAGGATGTGTGGTATCAAGGAAGGAAAATCAATAAGCTAGGAGATTGAAAAAAAAATAATTTTGAACGAACCAACTCAGGAAATTTGAATTTGAAAAATCAAGCATATTTTCGTTACAAAAACAGTTATTTGCCAATACAACGGGGCTTGTGGCTCAGTGGAACGAGCGTCGGTCTTATGTCAACTGTTTCCACCTGGCGCGGGTTCGATTCCCGCAGTTGGTGAAAATTTTTTTCAAGGTCCCAAGAGTGGTTTCGGATCCCACTATAAAAGGTAAGGTCCCCGTGATCTTAACTCGTACAAATTCTCATCAACTTCTGAGGGTTGGTCAAACAACTAAGAAAGCGGTTAAAAACAATTTTACAATTTTTTTTTACAACACAAGGAAATACTAGAAAGAACTGTAGCTGATGAAAAGCACAGATGCAGAACGAATCTTAACTTCTCATTTGAGGTATATACCAGTACGAGGGCGAAGTCACAATCGACAAGGAGGCTGCAGATTGGAACGGCAATTTCCAGGAACGGGAGAGCGATCCGAGACACTGAAAAGTTTCGTTTCAAGAAGTTACTAAACTCAGTGCATTTCAAATATAAACCTTTTTAAGAACCCTTTCATATATATATATATATATATATATATATATATATATAGACCACATGACCTACAAAAATAGGTTACATTTCACTTTTTATTGTCACATAACTTCATATTTCATGTATATTTTGCTATGGAGCCCTAATTTGAGTTAATTATCGCAGAATAGGTAACAGTAAGTCTTCCCGAATGAAGAAAATCATTATTTTGATGAATTTCTGCCTTATTTTCGATGATTGAGCAGTAACAAGCTGCCATTTTCTGAAACTGACATCAGGAACGACCAGAGTGCTCCACAGTAGAACTGACTCCTGAGATTCCATAGGCGTACCGATTGAGTTAGCTGAGGTAAAGAAAATAAGTTAAAAGAATCAATGGGAAAAAGATAAAATGCATAGCCGGACATTTGAAATATCTATATGGGTATTTTTTTATATGAACATTTTAAATTAAATTCAAAGGGTAACTAGCTAAAAAAGATTTGAAAATAGTAAAAAAATAGTAATACAAAAAAATTATTTTTGTTATGATGTCTGATTGTAAAAATAAATAAATGAATGATAAAATAAAAAAAAACCCAATCACCTCATCATATCAATATATATATATATATATATATATTATATATATATACCTTCAAGGGTGGGCCATAATATAATTAGATTTTACAATTCTGGCAAACCGATAATGGTCACCGAACTTCACAATTAATTTATTCCTCAACGAATTGATCTTATATTCACATCTTATTGTATGGGTGTATACTATCGAAATCTTAATGATAGGTTAATGATTATAAATACTTCCTGTGGTGTGACATACGGTCTGAAAGTCCAGCATTGCGGTGGGGGCTCACTATATGAAAGGGGATCATAATTTGAGAATTTAATATGCATTCTAATATACGAATGATCCCCCAATTTCTATCAAATTTTCCTTATGTACATTGGTAAACCGGACATCTTATAGATAGAAGAAAGCAAACAATATTGATGCAGACCGCACTGCGCAACCTGTCATACACATTACGCTATTTGATTTTCCAATATGTAAATCTAGACAGAGTATATTTTGCAACTCACTGGGGAAAATGATTGTGTTAAAAGCTAATTTTCCGGCGACTCGATTAACGAGTCTGTTTATGTACACGAAATCAATCGTCTTAAGTTCAATTTCTCTATTAATGCATGATTGTGATATATGCAGCCAAACAAACACCGAAATCGACCATTATAACCTATTAAGTCGATTTCTCTATAATGATCATTGTGGTATAGGCAACTAAACATACACGAATTCAAATATTATTCAAATTCCAAATCATATTACCTTCGCGCTGTCAAATTTATGTATTTTCAAATTCAAATATTAAGTGCCCTCCTATTGAAGCAAATGGATATCGAAAATTTCACGTTGATCTCAAGAATGAGGTCGACGGATTTTTTTTGTAATCAACTCGTATATTAAAATGGCAGTTAAAATATCTCGATCATTAATCGACCTCTTATTAACGAGTCTGTTCATTCTACACGAAATCGATCGTTAATGACCCCTTTTAACCTTCAATTTATCTTTTAATGTATAATTGTGATATATGCAACTGATCATACACCGAAATCGACCATTAATAACCTTTAAATGGTCGATTTGGTCCATTAATGTATAATTGTGGTATGTGGTATACACGAATTCGAATATTATTCAAATGTCAAATGATATTACCTTCGCGCTGTCAAATTTATGTATTTTAAAATCCAAATAGGAACGAAGTCGACCGATTTTATTTTGTAATCTACTAAAATGGCGATTAATGATCTCGAACATTAACGCGCACGCTTCGATCTCGCGTTAAAATACCTCTATCAATAATCAACACCATTAATACACTAGTTGATTAAATAACTATGTTTGGTCTGGCAATTGAATTTGATGCATTTATCAATAATTCGCAATTGTCAACTTAGGATAATGAGCAAACTGAAGAGTGACCACCAATAATTATTTTCGTGTAAAAGTTTACAGCAATTCTCAATTATGTTCTGTTTCGACTATTGTCCATTTATATTTTAATTGGAAAAACCTGGATACCTACTCACACTAATTCTCTTTGAAAATCGATTCCTCAACTTTTTCTTGAAGGAGCGGGAAATATCTTGCGGGGCAGAGAAATATTGTGTGAAACGAACAAGAAATATTTCGCAAACCCCACATATATTTTTGCGAACCCCAAATATATTTTTGCGGGAAAAAGGGGATGCCCACCAGAATTTGGTGTGTATAACGTAGCAGATAATTTTATCCAAAATTGCTATACAAGCGTTTCTGGATCCGATATTATGGCAATTTGTCATTGATTTTGAAGAATTCCAAATAACAGCTCCAAAACGGTGAAATTTTGGTTGAAATTCGATGATTTTATTGCACTTCGGCTTCGAAAAAAAATTACATATCTCCACGGATCATGGTCCACATAACCCAAAAATACCTTCATTTCGAAATTCCATTATCTCAATATTGCAGAACTCGTCAAAGTAAGTATTTGTAGCAAATAACCGAAATATCATTATTGAAAATTGTAGAAAATTCAACTACGGCTTGACATCCGCTACTGATCCACTATCCATTCTAAGTTCGTACTAGAATCAAAAAAATCAATTTTGTCCATAACCAAGGTTCTGGCGTTTCAACATTCCCGATTATTTTCTACAATTCTATAAATCAATATTTTCTGTGTTTGATGATGCTATAAAACATGGAGAAAGTGGAACATTTTTTCTGTTTGGCTAATTTACTTAAATTACCCAGGATCCAATATTTTTGACACTTTTTTCGGTGCACCAGTACTCTGATTATTTTCATACCTTGCTTTGCTTCCATCGGCAAATACTCGTAAAAGTTTTGTGCAACTAATTTCAACATCATCCGAGAACATATTCTTGTTAAAAAATATTTGTATTTTTTTAAATAATTTTACCATTATCCAACAAGAGCACTTTTTGGTCAATCTTATCTCTCGATAATGATTGATGAAACACTTTCCACCTCGTTTCAATGAAAAGTTCATGACATATGAAAACACCGTTTTTCATCAGTGTTAATTGCACAAAATGGTACTCCAGGGGTCGCCGTAAAGCTGCTTCATTCATGAGTGAAGTGAAATTTGCATGTACACTAAAACTCAATTAGTCTCCCACCACTCCAAATTTTTCACGCTCCTAGGACTAATTGCGGATACAGACAGATTTCGAAACACAGCTGTGGTTCATTATGATTGCTTTCTTTTTGAGAGTGTTTGAGTCGTTGAAGTATTTCTTCTGACTGTATATGTTTTCTTAATAGTTGACCTAAGAACTCTTATGATGAACCAACTTCGCATGAATACATTGATTCGATATACAGTGCTTCTCAAATGTCCCTCCCCCCCTCTTATTTTTGGAACGATTATACATGAACAAGTGAAATTTGGAAACTGAATATTGAAGGTTGTAAGCTTCCCTACTAGTGATGATAGATGACGAAATCGTCGAAGATGACGTCACAAGGCCATTGTGACCAATAATTTTGAATGGAACCCTACGGCAAGCGACACCTCTTTTGAAAGGTATTGAAAAAACCTATTCAATGATACTAATTTTGTTTGTGTTTATGGCAGTTTTAATGGCTCATTAGTAAACATTAAAATTTAAATTCCATTCAGTATGATATTAATTACAGATTTAAGAATCAGTATCTACTCGAAGAAATTGCTCGAAGTGACCTCCATTCACTTCCTGACAGTGAAATATCCTATTTTTAAACTCTTGTCGTACTTTTGCAAATGTGTCTGCGGAAACAGCCTCACATTCTGCAACAATACGTTGTTTTGAAACGTCAATATTGTCAGGTTCAGTGGCGTAAGCCTTCGATTCAAGGTACCCCTACGGAAAAAAATCCAAGGGTGTGAGGTCCGGTGATCGAGCTGGCCATTCCGTTGAACCTCGTCGTCCAATCCATCTACCACGATACTCCTCATCCAAATACCGTCTTACTGCACCGTAATAGTGTGGAGGAGCACCATCCTGTTGAAATGTTATTTCCAAATTGCCGAATTCATCTGGATTATCTTCCAAAATTTCAAGGATTAACGGTTCTATTTCGTTTTGCAACAGCTCCAGATAAACCTCACCAGTTGAATTAGTATTTAAAAAAAGAGGCCCAACGATGTGGTTCTCCAGGATACCTGCCCAAACATTCACCTTCTGGGGAAATTGGGTATGTTTTTCACGAAACAGGTGAGGATTTGCGTCACTCCAATACCTCACATTCTGTGTATTTACATTTCCATTCAGATAGAAAGTACTTTCGTCACTAAAACAAATTGTTTTGAGATAGTCTGGCTGTTGGTTAATTTTAGTTTCCATGTTTTCACAAAATTCGAGTCTTCGGTCTGGGTCGTCGTCTGAGAGTTGATGAACCATTTTTAATTTGTATGGATGAAATTTGTTTTTTATCCAACACCCTGTGTACTCTTCTTCGACTGACTTCACAGGTAGATGCAACGTGAGTTGTTGAAGAATACACATCAATCACACATAATTAACTTATTACAAATACTGCGTTACTGAAAGAAACCTAAATCAATAAGGTTTTGAATAAATGGGCATCAGTAAATTCGTTCCTCTTTATGCTAATATTCGAATTGTTCTGGTTTCTACTGTATATTTAATAATTACCTTCAATTCCACTCACACTATTTTCTCACATCGGGTTTCAAGTTAAAATTTTTTCAATTTCCGAAATTCTGCCCATGTATTATCAATAATATTTAAAAAATATATTTCACTAGGTAGTAACACCTCAACTGACAATATTCTGCATTTATTCTATAATTTTCGGGGATTGTTTATAACTGCCCCTTTCTGTTGAATCAAAAATGATTTTAAAATTGAAAACATGAATGCGGAAAGAAACACCTCACCTAATCTAAAAACACCGACACTATAACTCGAAATATCTATCAATCAAAGATCTTGGCTCCATAAGAGTCGAATTTTATTAATAATACGAATCTATACTCACAAACTACTGAAGAAAAAATCATAATGGTTATAACAAACGATGGCAGTGCAACATCTTGATGAATAAATAACAAGACTAATAATACAAATTAAACTATTCCACAAAAGTGGTCAAGTTTGGCCTGGCATAATGATTGTTCCATTTCAGTCCAAAGTATGCAAACATATATTTTAATAGATCTCCATTCATTTCCTTTTATCTTTTACTTCAGGAGGCATAGGAGTACCCAATCTTTTGGAGTTTTTTGAACGTTTATTGAAGAAATATTATTTTTTCCACTTTGTTTTCATTTATAAATGAACTCTGTATTAAATGAGTTTCTTAGACACTTGCCAGTTTTTTCTCATCACATTTTCCGACTGTTTCTTTATGAGATGAGACGATTGGTCAATGAATTCACGAATGAATTTCATTTCCTTTCCTTTGAATCTCCACAGGCCTCTATACATAGAGAAATATTTTGTAGTAACTCTACCCCAGTTCGTCGGAATGTTAAACTATAAAAAGGTGGCTAGAGTTTTTTTCACTTTCATATAATGATACATTTCCTAAAATAGCTTTTCCGATTTGTACTTCGGTAAAAAAGGGCAACCAACTTTTTGGTTATTGGGTTTTCTGATATACATTCAAATTATTTTTATCTTTCCATATAAATAAATAAAAATATCACATCTGATACATCACACATCAGAATGTTTTGAAAATTTCTTCCTTGAACCCACCTTGGAAAACTGAATATTATAATTCTTATTCTCGAAATAGTTTATAGTCTACGAGAAAGACGCCTAGTAGGTACAACTTAGACGGGTTAAAGAGATGGGGGCATCGCTGGGAGTTTGTGCAAGGAGGCTATGTAGAAAAATAAAAATATATTTGAGTTTTTTCAGTCCAACCGCGTATAACTGTGATTACTACTTCCTTGCTTACACAGTTCAGAATTGAGCACTGTCAGTGATGTAAACTATCAGTTGTCAAACAGTGATGGGGGTACAAACAGTAGTGCGGAAAGTGGAGTTCGGTCAATCCGTTAAGTGCGGAAATAGTATATTACATTACTAGTGCGGAAAGTGACATTTTTCACACGAGTGGGAAATATTGTGGTACGAGGCGTAAGCCGAGTGCGGCAATCACACGAGTGTGAAAAATCGCTTTCGCGCGAGTATTGTACGATATTTTTCCTACGACCACCTATTTTATTAAACAATATGTAAATATTAGATCGTGTATATTGAGTTGCCTGACTAATCTTACGTTTTATATGTGACAGTCTATGTTTGAATATTGTTTCTATAAAAAGTGCACATGAATTTAGAATAACTTTTATAGTGAAATAAAGAAATAACGAGAATTAACGTTTATTTGAAAGAATTACAATAAGTAAGTACTTATTAGATACAAATGGGGAATAAATTGAATTATTTGGAACCATAAAAATTAAAAGTGAATTGGTTATTGTTACAATTTGTGAATTGTAACGGTGTTTGCGAAAGATTCGTTTCAATATTTTCTCGGATGCTGCTTGTAATTATTGTGCTCATCGAAGAAGTTGAGGGTTTTTAATTTATGTTTTCTGATATGGATGATTGAGCATCAGTGTCTTCCGAAGTTCTACGCACAGCGCTGACAATTTTAGTGGCGGTGTTCATTCTGTTGGTGTGATAATTAATAATTACATCTGTAAATCTTACAGGATTCACGGGTTTGACGGCTTATTGACAGCCGTGCGGAAAGTTACTTTCCGCACGCGTGAGAATCAAGGTCACTTTCCATGGTAGTAGAGAGTGCGATATGTGTTACTTTCCTATGTGGTCGTAGGAAAAAATCATTTCCGCATGTGTTAGGTACAATATTTTTCCTACGAGTATAATATGTTTTATCTAAAATTTTGAAGAGAAAGGAGGGGATACCTAATATAATTTTATTTATTTTCAATTCAAACTAATTATGAATAATATTAAAATGAATGTACAATTGGTAGGATTATGCAAATTTAACACCGATCGGCTTTCCTTAGATGTGTCATGAAAGCAAGCTTGTTGAATTTTCGCTGAATTATCGACAGGTGAGGATGCTGCTTCGCGAGAAACTGTTGGCGATGGGGAGCTGGACTTTGGTATGGAGTGTTTGAACGTTTTTTTAGAATATCTCCTATGTTTTTTCGAGCGAATTTTCGATGTATGATTCTGCCACAGAGGTAGATTTCCATCCATCGTGTATTTTAATGTTGGTGATGTTGGCCCCAGAGTCGGCCAACATTGTGGCTGACGACCGCCGGAAACAATGACCGGTGTAATTCTCAGGATTTAGGAGGCCCAAGTACATAGCAATGTTTGATGGCATTTGGCCAAAAGTAATAATTCCCACACATTGTTTAGTGCACGTTCCTGATTTGAAGAAGAGAAGATTTCCTGTTTTTCAAAAACCTTCGATTTCTTGGGTTTAAAACCCTTCTTTTAGATATGCCGTTAATTTAAAATATTTGCTTATATCGATGTCTTTCTTCAATTTTACAATAAGTTTAATCATTGAGTACTTCGACCACAAGGTTGACAGACAAAGATATATTTTGATAAGTGGTGAAAGTATACTATAAATACCTCTTCTTTCAGTGATAGTGTATTTTTCTCCTCACGCCACAACTCAAATGCTGCAAATTCTTTTCTTTTAACTGCAAGACTTTTCTGGAACTAACTGGCTACTTATAGAATCGCCAGCCTCCAAGATTTTGATGGAATGTCATTTTTTATATCAAATTGAATATTAAATTTGAATATAACTTTAGGGTACCGCAATTCTGCTTTGTTGAAGCAATCGATACTTATTTACCCGGTTGGTAACGAGAGAATGTACTCGTATAATGAACGTACCATGTATCTTAGATGGATGAACTTGTCATTCGCTACTGCCAACCAATTCAAAAAGTTATACGCAAAAGTTAAAAAATATAGGAAGTTCACTAAATCTTACACAATTTTCACAATATCTTTGGACCAATATGATTCGAACGATCAAAATTCTCCAGATTTCTTTCTCAAACTTGGTGCCATTTGGCAATAGCCACTCGAGCCCCTTGGGCTCTCGTGTGTATTGCCTGGCAACAAGTTTTCGAAAATGTGTCGAATTATTCTCACTTTATTCTCACTCTTGTGGTATTACAACTGACAATACGGAACACCTTCTCAAGGTACTTTTCCCAAAGCCCCGAGCAAAATGATTTTTCATGACCACTTAGAATTTTCATTCATTCGGAAAGAGTTCATTCATAGACATAACTCTATTGCATTGCCAATACCATGGCAGATTTCTAAAGACATTAAAATATAAATGGCGTTTATTAGCGATGCAAGATAAATATCAGTATTTAAATTTATAAGTGGTGTTTCTCGGCCCGTGATAGAGAAAATTGCATGTTTCGAGTTGACTGTTGCATTGATATTATTTGAAGAATGTGCATTTAAAGAATTATTGTTTCGAGATTCATCTAATGAGGAAGTCGGAGTGAGGTTAGAATGGTGAGAAACAGCTTATTCGAACGAAGCGTGTATTGTTGATTTATTTCAAGTGTTTTACTCGATAAAAAATCAGAAAGTGGTATATGATTATTATTGGAATGGGTGAAATCGTTATTAACTTGTCTCACGACTCGAATAGATATAGAATATGAACGCAGTTTCCAATACATTTTCTTTTACATGAAGAAGTATATTTATTCGAATCGATCTGTTCAAGAATCTTTCCACTCGAATAAACTGGCAATATTTACATTTGCGAGTGAAAATATTAGTGGAATCATATAAGGTCCGTTCACAATGCCACTTCTTCCCTGCATAATCTAAATCACTCCCCAAACAAACAGCATTTTCAAGGCCTCCTTTGGACCACTGGCGTTCATAGAAACATTATTATTGAGTAGATAATTCCCTCTGGAATTTAGAAGAGAAGAATCGTCAGAATCGATACATAACACAATGGTCCAAGAGCCCGTGAACCCCACACATACGCCAGCGTAATTTTGTATTTGTTCTACGTGATACTATTGGAAATCACATAATCTTTGTATGGTGGAAACCCCTCGCTAAACACCTTTGAAGTTTTATAAATCATGATAGTACCTACTTACGTTATAGTATAAAATCTGAATTTTATATATGTTACTTGGGTAACTATTTGTAGCCAGACCGGTTCGAAGGTTCTAACACCCTGTCAGACATGGCTGAAGGTCAGCTGTAGGTGTGAGAGCGGAGACAATATATGTGTAAGCGTGTAGGAGTGAAACAGTTAGGTTTACTGAGTCTTTTGTGGCGCATCTTACGTGCCCGACGACATATGTTTTCTCTAGGGATGGCTGATACCAAAATGTTCTAGGAACAGGTATGTCCTATTCCAAATACCTGTTACATAATACTCGTTGTGACCAGGGTTGCCAACGCCAAGTGGAGAAAAATCCCGACCAAAGACTCAAGAATTCCCGTAAATTCCCGAAAAAATTCCGAAACTTATATCTGATCATTTTTCCCGGAAAATCATCGTCATTTTATTTGAATGGGTAATAATATGAACATGGAAAATATATATTATTTTGATGTAATGGTAATTACATTTATATGTTCGTTACATGAAGGGATTGACAGGAAACAGGAATGGGAATAAGCATGTGTCCCTTTTCTAAAATATTTTGATTTGCGCATGAAGATTACCACCTAGAAACCACAGTAACAAATTCAGAAATTGAAAAAGTGGTCGATATTTCTAATTATTTGAAATTGAAAACGCCACTTTTCTCATTATATCCAGAAACGTATTCCTAGTGCCTCTGATGGACGTATGCATCGTTACTTCACACAGTTCAAACTTTTACCGCTTGTTGCTTCCAACTGTCAACTATAATTTTATTTGTCTTCGTTTATATGTTGTATTAATATTTGACTTATTATAGTATTTTCAATTTGTACTGAAACATCACATTAAAAGTGAGTTGAATTCATGTTTGGGTTGTAAGAAATGGTATCGTCTATGGATGATCCTAAAACAACCACAATTGGCGCTAGTGTTTGGAGGAAGTTATTCATGTGAAGGTCAAATCGAGTTTGAATTGAGGAGCACCTTTATATTCGAAAATTTCGAAAAAACATTGGAATTTGATAAATTATTTTCATTATTTATAATATCTGAGGACCGAACTGGGGCAAAGAAAAATTAAAATAAAATCATGCGTGTTCCCCATTACGTGGCACGTGACAGTGGACGACCGTCAATTCCTACAATTGTAAAAATCCCGACACAACACCCGGCACACGTTGAAATTCCCGATTTTCGGGAAAAATCCCGGTAATTGGCAACGCTGGTTGTGACAGCAGTCTAGTGGTCGAGCTAACCGAGTATCGTATTGGCTATGTGCGAAGTACTTGGTGGGGACAGTTCACGCTGTGGCAGTAATGTGAAACATATCGGGACTGTCAAATTTATTTTGATAATTCCATGTTGAATTCGCTGTCTTATCTATTCGCTGTTTATGAACTCAAGAGGAAATGGGTCACATTACCTGTGTTATGAACTGCACAAATAATGGCAAAAATAGTTTGTGTAAATTTTCCACTTTTACAAAATCGGTCTGGAAATTGGAGCAAAGAAAGAAATGGATAGCTACTGTAAAAAGGAAAAAGTAAGTGATATAATAAGGATACATTTTATTTTAACGGTATTATATATAATAATAACAAGCGCAGCGCGAAATTCAATTTGCACTAAACTACTCTACCCAGTTAGACTAGAACCGGATTCCAAAGTTGATCATCAATATTAGAACGTTGCTCATTAGCTAGAAAATTAGTGCATGGTTTATGGTATTTTTTATATTTGACGCAAAAAATATGAAGTTGCTTTGAGCCTCGTTTTGAGCATTTTGCGATTACGGAAATTATATTGGAGCTTAATAATTGTACTATTATTGATTGCTGGTTTCGGTTTTCAGTTTCATGTATTTGACATCTGAAAAATATGTTTTCTATTAAAAAATTTGAATAAATGAAATACACCTGCGGAGAAATTGATATGTTTTGTGGATGTTAATGTCACTGAGGTGTGCCTAATAATATGGGCTCGTATTTCTCATTTCTCACATGTGCCAAAACTAATTCATTTCCTTTCATCACAGATTGAAGTTGGAAAGATATATGATGTTTTATGCTTTCAAATCTTATCCTTATTATAATATCCATTTGTTCAACTTATAGATATAATAAATTGCATTCAAATATCGACAATAGAAATTATCAAAACATTGCTTATTATCTAACAGTGGAATAATTCACGGGTCCCGAAATGTTGCGGTAGCTAGGCGGCACCACTGTCGTGCACACAGCGAATACTCATACTCATCATGCGCCGTACTCATACTCGCTTTATCATATGACCAGTATTTGGAATTGGTGGTCACATGTGCTCTGATTCGTATTTCTACGGAATAAGGGAGGAAATGAGAGTCTACCTTAGGTGATCATAATACAGAAAGCTGGAGTAGAATATCTCAATTTTTATGGGCCATTACCATGAATATTAATAAACTATTTGTCAATATTTTTTTTATTACTGAGACTTTTTATTATTAGATTTATGAAAAACAACAAAATTTCAATAAAATATAGAAATTTCAATTAAATTTGATAAATTCTGAATCTATTTGAAAAATACAAATTTATTGAACTCAAATTAATTTTTTATTGGCTTATTACCTAACTAACTGTCTCACTCGTACTTGTTTACGCATAAATTGCCTCGGCGCTCGCACCTACAGCTGAGCTTCAACCATGTCTGGCAGAGTGTAGGAACCTGCGAAACTGTCTGGCTACTTGAAAAACATTTTCAAATAGTTGCTCAAGTAACATATATGAAATGCAGATTTTATACTATAACGTAAGTCATAATTTTCAAACATCAAAGGTGTTTGGGTGGGGAGTTCCACCACCATGCAAAGTGTCTAGCAATGGATGATGTGATTCCTAATAGTATCCCATGGAACAGATAAAAAAAAATCACGATTTATTTTATGATGTTTTTGTACAGCAACTGTATGCACCTTTACTATCTATTACCTGTCAAAGCCACCTCAAGGTTCACAGTGGCCAAATGTTCTTAACTGCTGTAGTGTACTTGCGCAGAAAAATTTTCAGCCTTTATATTGTGGCGTAGGTCTGGCATTTACGAGCTCTTGTTCTACAATATGTCCTACACACTGACAACGAAGACGATCATGAAGGCATTAATTACGAAATACGAGCCGTACTCAATTTTCAGAATAATGCCTGGTATCAATTCTATCAAATTTGGCCTCAAATATAAATAGCTAGAGAGTGACATTCCACCCATATCTTCGGCCGAAGCATCAAAAACTAGCCTCAATTTTGTAGTATTGCTGGATTTTTTGAAACAGGGTGATGTGGGAGTTTTGCTCCGCAGTATTCCTAACAGTACTTGTAAACTCTTTTATGATACCCAGCGCTTCGCAATCTTTGAAAATTTTATTGTATTCGACAAATTTACTTGATCTGTTCCAGCATCTTTGATCGAAATGGGATCCTTGATTTCCAGAATATCTAAGCTCCATAAATTAGCTTTATTAATATTATCTAAACAACAGAGCGTTTCAAATAAAGGAATACATTTTCTACATGACATGGTTGTCCAGCCTCGATAGCTACTAAATCATCCGCCGATTTTTTTTAGACCTTCGTCAGTTTTTCATAAATATTTGAAGTGAACTTGATATCGGAAATAATTAGACCCTTTCTCCTCAATTCGTGTATTATTTCGGTATTATCAAAACATATTTTGGTCCCTTCGAGAACATTTATATTCCAACTGAAAAATTCGCTCTATTTCTCTATTTTCGAATGTATATTTCCTATAGTGCTTTGATTGTATTCCCCCAAAAACACTTTGTACTATATTTTCAGAACTAACTTTTGAATCAGTGTTATGAATAAGTCTAACAGCATCAGTTTGAAAAAATGAACCCGTAATATTGTCATTAATAAGATTATTTTGATTTTCAATTATTAAAATAGAATTATCTTCCAACTTTCTCAGAATCTTTCTTAGTAGGGTTACCTGCTTTCTTCTACGTCAAATTTAATGATAGAATGGAATATAATTCATTTCTTGAATACATACATGTTTCTATACAGTCATATATATTATCTCCTTGAATTATTTTCACGTATGCTAAAGCTCATATGAGATATGGAGAAGTATAGTTTATGAATACATGTAAAAGCAATTACACAATATGTATAGTTTGTGATAAAAATTGTAAACATTTAAAGGGCAGTTGAGACAATATTAAATAGATATATATATATATATATATATATATATATATATATATATTGTTTTGATGAAAAATATTTGTTCAATGTAAAAAGAATAAAAAGTTATATAATGATCACATAAATACCTTCTATGTTTGTTTTGCAATTTTTCTGTATATTTTGCTTTTCTGGGACCTTGTACCATTTTCTTGTCGACGCACATGTCTCAAGAGTGTAGCAGTGGGATTCATTTGATTTGCACAACCTATAAAAAAATATAGAAATAAAAATTAATGAATAAATTTCAGATCTCAAATAGATAAAAATAATATTCAAGTTGGAACATCCTGTATGGTGAAATCAACTCAGAAGGAAACATGATAGTGACATGTCGAAACATTACGATGGAAAATGATAAAATATAAAAATTTGAGTACTGAAAATTGTCAGATATTAATTTTAACAAACTCTGTATATATTATGTGAGCTATACAAATGTAAATTGTATATAAAATCCATAGAATAGTTTAGAATGGGGAAAAGTGTCCCAGAAAGTGAATAAAAACCTAACATTTGCGACAAAAAACAAAAAGTGATGGTTGCTAGGAAGAAAAATAACGAGGTTTTGGAAGGGGTAAAATCAGTAAGTAAGTAAGTAAGTAATTTATTGATGCAACAGACACTACAGTGTCATAAGTCATAAGAAGGTACAACATAATTAAAATCACAGAATTTCTCTAAGTGATGAAATTAGTATATTAAAGTATAAGTGGATAAAAAGGGCTTTAAAACACGCGCGATTTTTCGAGCACGACGGCGCAGCCGGAGTGCTCGAAATAAACAAGTGTTTTAAGACCAGTTATCCGAATACTACGTTATTTTATTGGTGCACTTTGAAATCATATATACTGGTATTATTACTACAAAAAATAGAAATAAGAACTAATAATGCAAGAAGGTTGAATTCGTGATGTGACATCAGTATACATTTCGTTGTCATGGAAATGAGAAAAACATTCATTTGCAATTTGTTACCAAAGATCAATATTTGTTGTCACCAGTGCTCAAAAATGAATTATTCTAATATCGATTTTTTGAATAGTGAGGCAGAATCGCGGTTAATACCGCGAAAATCCAGTGATATATATAAAAAAGAATATGAAAAGTTCATCAAATGGATGGAGGAGCACATATAAATGAACGAATTGTGAGTAATATCTTATTTGACGTTACGTCAGATCAATAATCAAAAATATGTCATTTAGACTTCACGTTTCTCGATTTGTTGATGTTGTCATGGTAACCTTTAAAAAACGCGCGTTTTTTAAAGTTCGATTTAAACACGCTGAGGCGTGCTTTAAATGGGTAAAAAGGGGCACCAATAAAAAATAAAATAAAATAGACATTCCTCAAAATAAAGATAAAAATACATTAATGAAATCTGACACATGAGTCAAAACAAACTACACAGACACTAAAGACAATCGCATAGTTGAAGCTGTGTCTATTTCTAAAACTTATATAACATTTTTTGAACCAAAACTAAAGAAAGTGAGCGTATTCGTGTCAGACTCTTCTTTCGGGTACTTTTTCATCAAAGTCATTTATCCATTCATTTGAGCATTATTTCTTATTCATGCTCATAAACTGAGTATAACCCACAAAATTATATTTACTAGTTACTTTATTGCGCATGAGCAAAGGTTTTGACAATACTATTTCACTAATTGATCAAAATAATAAAATTAAGATATATTACGCAGGCTAGGTATGTTTAGGGATTCTTTTTGAATGAAAGAAAGATCATTAGACTATTTTCTGAATTCGTTAATTATCTATTGATCACATAACCACAAATCTTTCCATAAAACAGTACATTGAACATTGACTTCAAGCAGAGCAACTAGATGGCACCACTGAATCCTGTTTTGAGAGGGAGTAATATCATGTTTCCATAGGCGTACCGACTGAGCTTGGATAAGGTAAAAGAATACAGGTGAAAGAGTTGGTCAAATGCGCCAATAGGAAGCAAGGACCACAAACATAGAGAGAGAGAGGTAAAAGAGTATTTGAAAAAGAGTGAGCAACATAGCCGAATATTTTATAACTGTTATAATGGCTATTTTTTTTTCAAAATTTTCAAATAAAAATAAATCATTCAATTAAACGTATCATAAAAAATGGCAAATATTTTATTATGATGACTAGTTAATAATAATAATAATTATAATGCAGCATCATAATTATATATACAGTGCTAGTCAAAAGTCCCCTCCCCCCCTCGTATCTTTTGAACGGGTATACTTATAATAATGAAATTTGGAGGGTGGAAATAAACGGATGTAGGCTTCTCAACTGGTCATAACAGGTGACGCAATAGTCATAAATGACGTCACAAGGCCACTGTGACCAATAATTTTAAATGGGACCCTATGGCAAGTGACAGCTCGTTTGAAAGGTATTGAAAATACCTATTCAGTCATACCAATTTTGTTTGGGTTTCGGCTGATTTTGATTGATAAATTGAAGAAATACGAAAATTATAGTTTCGCATTTAATTAATAAAGATTTTAAAGTACGCCTCTGGTTAATTGTCAAAAAGGTTGACGTTTTTGAATTCTCTACTTGTCAAAAGTGTTTATACCTTGAAAATTTACCTAAGCTATTGTTTAACGAGACGTTTAAGTGTTTACATAGGCAAAATGGTACGTACTGTAGCCGACAAAGTAGCAGCTATCTTAATAATTGGTGAATGTAGAAACAATTTCCATGCAGCGGAACGACTGTTTAATGAGAGGTACCCCGATCGCCCTATATCGAGGGTTTATTTGAGGGAGCTTCTTCGGAAGTTTGAAGCATCAGGTAGTGTTCAAGATGCCAAACGATCTGGTCGACCAACAATTAGTGATGACAAAATAATTTACATAATTGGAGAAATGGTAGTAAACCCTACTCCTTCCACAGCCCAAGTTGCGTCTATCTGTGAAGTCAGTCAAAGGACAGTACATAGGGTGTTGGCTAAAAACAAATTTCATCCATACAAATTAAAAATGGTGCACCAACTTTCAGATGATGACCCCGACCGAAGACTAGAATTCTGTGAAACTATGTCCAATAAAATGAACCAACAACCAGGCTACATACAGACAATTTGTTTTAGTGACGAAAGTACTTTCTTTCTCAATGGAAATGTTAACACTCAAAATGTGAGGTATTGGGGTGACACGAATCCTCACATCTTTCGTGAAAACATACTCAATTTCAGAAAAAGTAAATGTTTGGGCAGGTATTTTGGGAAACCACATAGTTGGGCATCTTTTTCTCAATGCTAACTTAACCGGTGAATTGTATTTGGAGATGTTACAAAATGATATTGAGGCGTTAATTCTTGAAATTCTAGAAGATAATCCAGATGAATTCGACAACTTGGAAATAACGTTTCAACAAGATGGTGCTCCTGCACACTATTACGGTGCAGTAAGACGTTACCTAGATGAACAATATCGTGGTAGATGGATTGGACGACGAGGTTCGATCGAATGGCCAGCTCGGTCACCGGACCTTACACCATCAGATTTTTTTTCTATGGGGGTACTTGAAATCTAAGGTTTACGCTACAGCACCTGACAGTATTGCCATTCTGAAACAACGAATTGTTGAAGAATGTAGGGCAATTCCGCTGACACACTGGGACGAGAATTACGACAAGAGTTTAGCAATAGGATGCATTACTGCCAGGAAGTAGATGGAGCACATTTTGAACACTTATTATAAGAACTGGTTCTTAAATCTTTATTAATTAAATGCGAAACTATAATTTTCGTATTTCTTCAATTTATCAATCAAAATCAGCCGAAACCCAAACAAAATTGGTATGACTGAATAGGTATTTTCAATACCTTTCAAACGAGCTGTCACTTGCCATAGGGTCCTATTTAAAATTATTGGTCACAGTGGCCTTGTGACGTCATTTATGACTATTGCGTCACCTGTTATGACCAGTTGAGAAGCCTACATCCGTTTATTTCCACCCTCTAAATTTCATTATTATAAGTATACCCGTTCAAAAGATACGAGGGGGGGAGGGGACTTTTGACTAGCACTGTATATATATATATATATATACAAACATTTGTTTTTGTTGAAATAATGACTAGTAGATAATAATATTAACAAAAGAAAAAGGATATCATAATATCAAATGAATACTCATATAATAATTCTCTCACATACACCTCTATCAGAAACTCGTCTCTGGCAAATCTAGCTTTGAGTTGGTGTATAGCATTCTTATAGTCGACTCCTCTTGTCGGAAACCTTTCAAATAAGGATTTTGCAGATGATGCTGGCTCTGTCGACCATGGAAGATATTAGAACTTATCAAAAGGATCAATTCTCACCATATATTTTTCGGAATTGACCCCAAAATCGTAAACAACATTTGACATTTCCATTGAATTTCTTCAACATCAACTTCGGCAACAAAAACATTCTAGTATATACTTGGATATCGTAATTTTTGGTAAGAATTTTGAGGATATAATTGCATCTTGATCGGTATTTTATCATCCATTTCCTGTAGCTCTCGAGAGTCTTGAATTTTTCGTCGATTTCTGCATCATCTTCGAAAGTCATGAGCGAACCTTTTATTTTACCATCAAGTTCGTATATTTTTCCGACTTTATCTTCCAACTGACTCGTTAAAGCCGTTATATTTTGGTTTCCTATATTCGTGTTACTGAGTTTCTTCTCCAAGTTTTGACGAATCTTGGTAAACATTTTTGGTAACAGCATACGTTCTTTCTTGGCTATTAATGTTACGAATTAATATCAATATTACCGAGTAATCCCAAGAAATAAGTGAACATTCGAGTTTTAAAAATGTATATTCGACAAAACATAAGAATCTGACGTTTCAAAGTGTTCAAAACTATATATAGCATGAACGTTTTTCTGTCTACAACAATAATGAAAATAGTCTTTGAACTCATAAGGTAAAAGCACAATATTCCGCCGTAGTTAAGGGTTTTTTGAGTTTGAGTTCAAATATTAGAAAAACAGATTTAGTTATATCATGCTTGGCATTTTTAGGAAGTGAAATGATATGTTCTGAAATATAGGCATATATTTTTTTTACATGATATAAAGTCTTTTTTGGTTAATATATATATTTTTTTTAAATGTCAAAATCTCCTATTTCCGACGTAAATTTTTGACTTTGACCCTAATTCCGACCTAAGAGGTCCCTAATTCCGACACATTTTTTTTAAATTTTTTTTTATTTAAAATATGGTTGTAATTAACACAAAAAACATTAAATACGAGGAAAATATGCAGAACGATATATTTCTTAAAGTAATAAAGATATTACAACATTCAAAAATAATCCTTTTATGATAAAAAAAAACACAAATTTGTAACAACTTAAAAGTATTTAAGTAATAAGTACTGGAAATGTGTACCTAAGTATTTCATTGAGAAGAATATTACACTTTTAGTCCATATCTTTTATCTCAGGAACAGAGTAAAATCCTCTCTTATTTATAAGACGAGGAGCACTTATACGAGAAACAATTTCATCTTCTTCGTACCAGATGACATCCTCAATAGTTGGCCATCTCCAATGTATCCCAATTCGTTCCATGGCCTTAATAAAAAATTTGGTTTTGTCTCTATCAATAACTTGTCCAGGAAATTATTTATTTTCATATATAATAATCACGTAATCATATTTTTGATAACCGCATTCACTTTCTACTTGTTCGTTTTTTGCTTTGTCTGAATTCATTGTAATATCTTCTGATTTTTCTTCTAACTGTTCTTTTCCGGTCGCTACGTTCTCATGTTCTCTATCAATTTGTGTTTCTTCTGCTTGCGGTTGTTCTTGGTTTATTTGTTCTTGGTCTACTTCTTTTGTAGGTGCCATTTTGCTGAAAATAAAAAAAAAGAAATACTTAAGTATCAAAATGTTTATTTATTCATTTATTCAGTTGTTCATTCGTTCCTTTGTTCGTTCGTTCATTCGTTCGTTCATTCATTGATTCATTGATTCATTGATTCATTCATTCATTCATTCATTCATTCATTCATTCATTCATTCATTCATTCATTCATTCATTCATTCATTCATTCATTCATTCATTCATTCATTCATTCATTCATTCATTCATTTATGCATTTATTTATCTATTCATTTATTTATCTATTCATTCATTTAGGCATACAAAGGCCCAATATACAATCAAACAAAATATTTTAAAATTAAAATATTTCAAACATTACTTACTCATCTAGGTATATGAGCCCATTTAAGGCGGAATTACCTCCTGGACCATAAAAAGCGGATGCTTATGCCGACGTATTTTCAAGGTTCTGTCAGATTTGTGTCAATAATTATTTTGAAAAAAAACAAATAAAAATAAAATTTTAAACTTACTTTTTACCTAAATTAAGAATGTTTTCACTTTAGAAGAGTTTTTTTTTAGTTTTATTGAACATTTAAAGTTTGTTGTGGGTACAGCTATTATTAAAAAAAATCTCTTGGGACACATTCTTTTAACATAAAAAACTTAGTTTTCTAGTGAGAAATCTATACGACGTATTTTGCTCCTAGCATATATTAAGGCCTAATTTACAGTTTAAAAATATTTATTTTTCCAATTGCAGTTCAAATAGGTTTTAAAATTTGATTTGAATACAACAGGAGAGAATCCTTATTTTGACGTATTACGGCGACATTAGCTCTGGTAACAAAAACGGGCCCTTATTCCAACGTATTTTTTTGAACGTATTTGTTAAAGTTTGTGTCAAAATAATAAACCAAAACCAATAAAAATTTATTTTTAAAACCATTTCCTTGACATAAAAGAAAAATGCAACCCGCTTGGGTGAACAAAACTTTTAATTTTCGAAATATTTTTAATCACTTCAATCGATCCACCAAAATGGAGACGTTTTTTCACTCACTGTGACAACAGACAGACCCAGTCGGAATTAAATGCAAACTAGATCCAAACGAGAGTGGCTTACCCCACCACTTTGGCGCTGTTGCGCAATCTAAAAAATTCTGTAACGGATACATTTGATCGCATTCAGATATTCGTTGCCAGTTTAAAGACATTGACTGACAAAGTTTGCCTTATGAAATAGGGCGGGATTAGGGCTCGATTCAGCATACGTCGGAATATGGTGCTTTTACCTTACCTGAAATAAATCGATATTGCTCTTACTTGTAGGGGGCGCCACCTACACGTCTTTTTCTTTTTTGAAGATTCATTACTTTTTTTAGCGTACTTCTAGCACATTTTCTAGTAAAAAAATCAATTCCTCTATCATATCTACGTTAAAAATCTAATCTTGTTACAAGTAGCTATAAGCAACCGTTTTCTAGATATTTGGACTTGAACATTTCAAGTCGATTATTTGATAATCGATGCGTGTTGAAGTTTTACCATTATTTAGCATTTTTCACAAGAATGCTTAGGAAATGAATTTGACGTATAAGTAAGTAGTTTTGGTAATTACATATTATGTGACAGTTAAGCGTTTTGTTGAAGTTTCTGTAAGTTTCAAAACACTAATTTTGAAAAAATGGATTATTTCAACAATAATGCTCATTTAGCCGACATGCATTTCGTTTATGGCCTTGCGGATTGCAATGCGCGCGAAGCAAGACGTATTCACCAGGAGCGATTTCCTCATCGAGTACTGCCTTCAGCGCCAACATTTACCAGTCTCCACCGTCATTTGGCAGAAACAGGTAGCTTTAAGAGGGCAGCTGATATTATTGGAAGACCACGAGCAGTCCGAACCCCATAATTGGAAGAAGCTGTTTTGAACGATCTCGAGGAGAATCTAGAAACAAGTACAAGAATAATTGCTGAATCTCTCAATTCTACTCAGTCCGCAGTTTGGAGAATTATCCACGATCAACAATTTTATCCATACCATATACAAAGGGTACAAGCTCTTTTGCCACGAGACTTTCCCCAACGCATTACTATGTGTCAGTGGTTTTTGAGAAAATTGGCTGGAAATCCTCAATTTTTAAGATATGTACTCTTCACGGACGAGGCAAATTTCTCTCGAAATGCTATCACAAACTTTCATAACAACCATATTTGGGCTCTGGAAAATCTGCACGCAGTTAGTGAAAGACATTATCAGTATCAATTTTCTGTAAATGTATGGGCGGCAATAATTGATAATTACTTGATAGGTCCTTCCTTTCTTCCGTTCAGACTGAATTGCTCAACTTACAGAGACTTTTTTTTAGAAAATGAATTGTCGGGACTACTTCAGAATGTACCATTAGAAAGTCGTACTCGCATGTGGTTTATCATGATGGGGCTCCGGCCCATTTTAGCGTTGTAGCAAGGGAATTCCTTAACACTGTCTATCCAAATCGATGGATCCGTAGGGGTGTAGAAGAACCTAGCCAGGCGTGGGCACCAAGGTCCCCAGATCTAAACCCACTAGATTTTTATTTTTGGGGACATTTGAAGTCGCTGGTTTATAAAACCCCAGTAGTAAACGAGGAAGATCTAAGAAACCGAATAGTAGACGCCTGTGAAACAATAAGAAACACACCAATAATTTTTGAGCGGGTACGAGATCCAATGACTAGAAGACTGAATGCCTGTATCTTCTCTGAAGGTGGACACTTTGAACAATTTATTTGAATACAATTTAGTTTCCTTTATTTTATTTCATTCTACATATTCAAAATTTCTTGAAATAAAATGTTGATATTTCTTGCAGATTTTATCAAAACAAATACAAATTTTGCACCACAAAAATAACTATTTCTAACGAGTAAAAATAAATAGAATAGGTGGCGCCTCCTAAAAAAAACCAAAACTACTTACTTAAACGTCAAATTAATTTCCTAAGCATTCTTGTGAAAAATGCAAAATAATGGTGATAACTTCAACACGCATCGATTATCAAATAATCGACTTTCGACACCTCAAAAAACCTCTCAATACCAATTTTCGATTAACTGAGGTCAGTATTTCGAAAGTTATTTGAACAAAGGGAAAAAACAAAGAAACTTCACACCTGCATTTCGGAAACGAAGCGTTTGCGGGCATATATTTATTTGGACAATTCATATTAGCATATTGTGAGGAATCACCTCGTGAAATTTGTCAAAGTACTTTTGAATCACCCTGTACACTGTAATCAATACTCATTCGAGAAAATCTATAATTGAATGCTAGACGGCTTTGACACAACCGATTTCTCCAATTTATCTCATAATTAAATTTCAATATAGATTTATTTATTCCAGTTCCCGAAGTCTGCTTATTGAATAACATGAACTTTCCTACAAACCTCAAGATGACGTTTCTATGGAAAAAAATTGAAAACAATGTCCCAAAGACACAATAAACACGGGTATATCACAATAACAAACACCTTCATTCTCCCCGAGTAAGGCGCATCAAATGAGGGTTCCAGTTGACAGTGAGCAACTCCGAACATCAAATGCGGATGCAGATCCTCTACTTACCACAAAAATTAAACTCACTGTGTGAGATCTCAAGTTATAAAGACGTTTTAACTTATTGAGCTGATAATTATATGGTTCGATATATTTCAACATTGAAACTGAGAGTTTACATAAGTATTCGAACATTGCAGATTTCATCTTCAACTTTCGTACCCTAAGATTTTCTAAAAATCATCTTTTAATTGCAGATTTCATCTTCAACTTTCGTACCCTAAGGTTTTTTAAACATCATCTTGTCCGCTGTTCATAATAATAGTTCTTCATGAGAACGTGCTTAAATCTGATGTAAAACAAATAACTCCGATTTCATATTAGGACCATTCTCAACCTATAATCAGAACCCACAATCACAACCCATATTTTCATTTTTTATTACTATATAATACGTAAGCTCACTTTCGATTGAAATAACAACTTTTACTATCATTAATTATTTCTACATTGTTTATAATCGGGCACATAAATCCCAATAGCAATTTGTTGCTAATTTGTAGTTCAGAAGTGAAATTAATTCAGACAATAATTATTGGGACTGATTTAGAAGATATTTTTTTTTACATCCGATCATTCAAAATTTACGTTTTGCCAACAACCGGTCAGTCAGTAAATCAGGAAACTCGATACCAAGTTCAAGAAAAATATTAATTTCAGATTTTGAATATGGAGAAAGTTATTGCGTATCTAGTGTAACTGGATTAAGTCGAGAGTAAAAAATAGCCATAGCGCGGCCATTCGGAAAGGCTTTAGAATTAATATATTGATTCTGAAATTTTCAAGCCGTTAATCGGGCAAACGAATCATGTGTCAGAAAAAATGTGACATAATTTCATATGATTTCAGAAAAATCCATTACGTTGGTACCTCAAATAAAAGGAGCGTACAGGGCAAATAGAAAATATGGATTTATTGAAAATGAATTATAAGCGATTTGCCGTTTTTGTACCGAGTGGGCCGAATTGGACACTTTTAAAGGAAAAGTCTTGTTTTCAAACTAGATAGATGTAAACTTATGGTTGTGTCTGAGGGTCAATTTTTATGACAAACTTAATGGTGAAAACCGCATATCGATATCTATCCTCGTTTCTGAGTTACAGCATGTTTTTCGAAAATGTACATTTTTTAGAAAGTTGCTGTAACTTTTTTCCTGTCAAAAATTCTTTGTTTCTATGAAAACATTTCCAAAGTACTTTTTTACCTAGAACTCAATGGATTAAGTAATTTATTTTTTCCTGCGTATTTCAATAGAAATTGAAATTACCCTTCCAAAAATGTAGACACTTGATGTTTTGCTAGAGTCACCTTTGAAATGCAGAGCTTTTTGGTTTTGTCGACGACGACGCGGCGATAAAACAGAATGAAAATGTTTACTGGTAGCTGTCAAATTTTGATTTGAGCAGTAAAGACGCTCCTCAATTCGTGGTTTTTGTTCACTTTTCGAACACATTTGCAATGAAGTATGAGAATTATGAAAAATGGGATATGATAGTCTGTTTCATACAAATCGGGGAAAATGCAGAGGCAGCAAGCAATTTGTACCACGAGAGGTATCCAGAGAGAAGACAACCTTTTAGAGACATTTTCGCAAGATTGCGACACAACCTTATTGATGGTGGTAAATTTGAAAAAAAAGGCCAAAATTATATGCATCAAATAGGGATAGGGAGTTGGAAGAAATAGTCGTTTTAGGAGCTGTTACAAATAATCCCAAAACGTCAACGCGAAATTAAAAAATATCAACAGGCCTACCAAGAACAAACGTTAGGCGAATTTTAAAAAAGCACAAATTCAAGCCATACAGGACCAGAAGAGTTCATAAACTCAGACCATGAGATTTTGAACGCCGCATGGATTTTTGCCAGAGGTTCCTGGAAAATTGTAACCAAGTGCTTGATTTTTCGTTGAATTGTATTTGGACAGACGAAGCTTATGTAAGCAGTGCCGGCATTTTCAAACGCTACAATTCTTATACTTGGGTTTAACAAAATCCTCATTCTATTGTGGAGCAGAGAAGTCAAGGAAGATTTGGATTTGGTGTATGGGCAGGTGTTTTTAGGGGTAGAATTATCGGCCCGTTCATTTATAATTGCAGTCTCACATCTCAGAGGTATTTAGAAATTTTAAGGCAACAAATTGAACCCCTTGTTGATGATTTGCCGCTAATGGAGCTCAGGAAAATATATTTTCAGCAAGACGGGGCTTTGCCTCATAACACTGCAATTGTCAACAATTTTTTGGCTACAAATTTTGGCAATAATTGGATAGCCAACCAAGGACCCAACATGCTGTAACTCAGAAACGATGATAGATATCGATACGCGGTTTTCACCATTAAGTTTGTCGTAAAAATAGACCCTCAGACACAGCCATCAGTTTTTATCTATCTAGTTTGAAAACAGGACTTTCCCTTTAAAAGTGTCCAATTTGGCCCACTCGGTACATCTTAGAGAAAAAAATTTCGAATGAAAGTTGTGTACCTCATAAAAATATGCTTCCCGTCTTCCTTGGAGTTCATTTTAAGAGACGAGCTTTTTCCATAATTTCAATATATTTTTTTAAATTTAATTGTTGCAAAAAAATTTAATCCATTGTTTGATTCATTTTGTTTCGTATTTTAATTCAAGCTGTGATCTAAAAAACGACGGATAATTTTGTTTCGACGATGGATATCCAATTAGGACATTGTACGGATCACAAGGTCGTAATGGGTTCCTTGAGTAAATAGTTCCCTGTATTTACAAAAAAATCGGTGTAACCAACAGTATTTTTTCATATCCCCAATTCTTTACTTCGGAACAAATTTTTTTTAACTTTGTTTCATTTTCCCTGTGAACAGTAGCTTTAGTGATTTTTTCCATGTAGTCTTCGAATTGATACTCAAAGGAAAAAGTGCATGCGGACGGGAACATGATTTGAATTTTGTTTTATTTGGAATGATTTTTCAAGATTCATAGAGATATATCTTCAAATAAAAAATATTCAAAACTATAGTTATTCAATACGGAGTTTGGTACGTACCTAGTTTGCTCAGATTCTGATAGATATTTTTTGTTTCAGTTTGAACATACCACAACGGCAGTGTTTTTTGGAATTTATTCTATTTGAATAGGTGAGTGAACTTTCATTAGTCCTATAAGAATGAAACACTTTTTGTACAACCACAAAGTAAATTCATAAGTACGGCTTGCCGGCAATTATACAGTGTTTCTTATAGACCCCTCTCTGTTTTCTTTTGAATGGTTTGACGTAGAACAATGAGACATAAACTATTTTGAATGATATCACCGATACTACTTTCTGAAATTAAACACATTGTGATTGCTTGATAGATGGCGCGGAGGGGCAGATCAACTTAAAAATTTCAAATACCGTGGGGAAACAAGTGGCACATCGTTAAAAGATAACTCAATTCTCTTTTCAATCATCTAGTTTTTTTTCAATTTCATCTATACATTTTCTCACAATATGCATTTGAAATGTCAAGTATAACAAAATTTAACTTATAATGAAAAAATAATTGACATGATAAAAATAAAAATTAGATGGTTAAAAAGAGAATTGAAATTTATTTTCAACGATGTGTCATTCGACCTCCTATGCTATTTGAAGTTTTTAAGTTGATGTGCGCCATCTATCGAGCAATCACAATTTCCTCTATTTCAAACAGTAGTATTGGTGATAGCATTCAAAATAATGTTTTTCGTTTGACTCGGCCGTTACTTGATGGAAATCCATAGTTATTTTGAACCACAATATACACGATTAGATTTCCACAGAATTTTATTAAATTCACAACATGTTCCCCTAGCTTAGTAGCTTCTTCAGGTGAATGTACTATGTCTTGTTTTCTTCGAAATCCGAAAAATCGGGAGTATATAGATTGAAGTGTGGAACTTGCCCTAAGGTATATATTGAACAAACTGGTAGAACATTCAAAGATAGGATCCACGAACATCAAATAAGTTATGTAAAAAAGAAAACAAATTCAACATATTCCAATCACTCTTAGAGGAAAACCATTGTTTCAATAATTATTTCGAAATTTTACAGGAAAATAAAGGTATTAAAATGAATCAGTTGGAAACGTTAGAGATCAATATGTTGAAAAATTCGAACTTATTACTCAACGACCAACTTGATTTGAATAATTCATCACTTTTGAATTTGTTTTCCTATATTAAACCCTTTGTAATTATTATAATTGAGGATATATTTTATGTTTTGGTAGATTAGAAACAATTGACATGTAACAGCGGTGATAATGGAAATATCATCGATCTGACAGCCTCTTCTACGCTCGTGTTTTATCATTTCAGCCAATCACATAAGTCGGAAATATATCATGTGACACGTGAATTATATTCTCAGTATTATATACAGAACTTTCAAATACATTATTTCTCCAATGAATGCCATGTTTCAATATTCACTCTGTAGAGAAGCACTGCAACGGTTTTTTGCACTGATTAGCGATACTAGAAGAGCGTATTTCATAAACGAAGGAAAGCGACCAAATAGAATAGTGATTTTCATAATTGCCATCACTTTGATCTACCCCAGGGCAGCTGCGTGGTCTATATTAACGATAGATAACATCTTGGCCGAGAGGGTTCAAATCTAAGCGGTCTTCAAGTGACTTGGGTGGGAAAACGTGAGTTCTACCGAAGAAAGTGTACAATATTACCAGGCTAGTTCAATAGATATCATACTACATTTATCAGTTTTTTTGGGAGAAATTGGATAATATTGGGTCCAGAGCGTTGTCGAGCGTTATGAAACTGAAAGAAGCACTATAATATATCGGTTGCCAGTTATGAAATACGCTTTTTAATTATTATGCATTGAGTCTACAAAAAAGCATACCCTGCATCATTTTCAGATAATGTTCACATCAATTGATCATGAAAATAATAATAATCGTGACACGTTGGACCACAGTATATTATTGAAAAAACTTAAATATTTCGGTTTAGATGATAAATCAATATGTTTCTTTAAAAATTACTTGAGTGGGAGAAAACAGAGAGTGGTGATGGGGGAAAAAATGTCTAACTTTGAAAATATTCCTAGGGGGGTTCCACAGGGAAGCATCCTGGGACCATTATTATTTTCAGCGTATTCTGCGGATTTTGCTTTCTTTTTAAACTATTGTCAAACTCATCAATACGCTGACGACACGCAATTGTATTTTTCATTCTCAACATCTGAAAGTTTTCTCGCAAGTGTTAGTATCAACGAAGACCTTGAAACTATTGCCTCAGTGTCGAAATCACATAAGCTGTTGCTGAATGAATCAAAAACTCAACTAATATTATTTGGTCAAAACACTGATGAAATATCCAACGACCCAAATTTCGAAATAATTTTGAATGGGAAAACACTGACCATTGTGAAACAATGTAAAACTCTCGGTCTTCATCTGGATACGACATTGAAATTCGATACGCATGTGTCACAACTGGTAAAACATAGCTATTCTACTCTAAAATTATTATATATGAATAGACTTTATCTCACAAATAACATTAACATTATGCGAGTCTTTGATTATGTCTCGTTTGGCGTATTGTTCCGAAATATACTGGCCCCCCCTTCTAGCAAGGGATAAATACACTTTACAAAAGATACAAAATTCTTGTATGAGATATGTAATGAGAAAATATGACCATGTTTCCTCAACCTATGAAAATATGAAAATTTTGAATTTAGAAGAGAGGTTTTTTAGCGACTAGCTGGACTCGTATATCAAATCAATCATTTCAAAACACCGGCCTACCTCTTAGACAAACTTATGAAACTTGGGGACTATCACAACTGTCTGACAAGAGCTAGAGATCTCTATTGTATCCCTAGGCACACTTCCACACGATTTAAGCGGAGCTTTTCATACAATGCAGTGAAAATTTTCAATATTATTCCTGCGCACATTAAGTCGCTTCAAAACCGGCATAACTTTAGGAAGCATATCAAGTCCTGGATTCTTTCAAATAGACAATTAGTAGCTCAATTATAATAAATATGTGAAAATTATGTTTTGTGTACAAGGAGGCATTTAGTGTATTTATACTGTCGCGGCATTGCGCTGTATTTGCAAGTAGTGGAGAAATTGAGAATTGTTCTTGTCTCTTCCTTTCTCACCTCAATTATTATTATTATTATTAAAACTCTATCGCAATTTCTAACGGAATCTTATAACTGTTACCAGTATATGTATAAATCTTTTTTTTTGTTGTTGTTGCGAACCATGTTTGTTCATAACTATGTTTTTTTTTGTTGGTTGCATGGAAGAACGGCTGTAGCCCAATGTCGCCAACACTTTAAAAATGTTGTTATCCACTTTTATTTTTAAACAATAAATACGATATTATTATTATTAGAAAAAATCGAATTAAACGGTTTTCTTCTCAGGTGGAAAAATTTGGAGGTATGCATGGATTTTCAGGTGAATATCATTCAACGTTCTGCGTGGTATTTGCCAGGAAAGTAGTTGTTTTTCACCTGAGATCTACCATTTTCTGGTTCAATTTATATTGAATCTTTTATGTGAAGAAAACCGTTTAATTCGATTTTTCTATTTATTCCACTTCACATGGCGTTTATCTTTCATTATTATTATTATTATACCTTCCACTCTGGCCCTATTTCCGAAGCTTCGCGCTGGTTATATTTACCCATTAATCACTTCCTACATTCACGGGGTGAGTTATTACTAGGTCCGAGGACCATATGCCCTGAGCAGATCTGAGGAGTCAAGGATGATGACCTTCGACATCGGACCATTTACCAAATATTTGCCATATTGCGGCAAGCCGGTATGACCTTGATATCTGAGAGGAGTGCGTATCTCGATTCAGCGAGGGTCCCTATGAAAATTCCGTTGAGCTAGTGATGGAATGACCTTGACAGAGTCTGCGGAGTTCATAATTAAAGAATTCATTAGCAAAAAAATTTCTCGGGATGAACTTTTTTGTGGTTTGTCTTAAAAACTCACCACATGAAAAATCAGGTTTAGTCAAGAAAATTACTAACCATTGTTTGCAAATCTCGGCTTGGTAATTCAATGCTCAATGCTTCCTCTATGATCTACTTACGCGCAGACACAAATAAAACTATTTCACCTATATTACAACAAAGACCAAAGAGAGAAAACTCCTCTACCCCAAGAATAAATATTATGTAATATTAATAGCAATAACAATATAATACAATAAAAAACACAAAGACCTACAAGGAATGTTTATCAGGTTTAAATATGAATAAGGGAAGAATAATTCATAAATAAACACGGACAAATGAAATATATATATACTTTTATAGTTCGTTTCTCTTTGTTTTCAGCCATATATTTTCGTGTCTCAAACTCTGGTTGTGATCATCTTGATTATTGTTTCGTTGTATTTGATGTCCATGAATTTGTGGTTAAGTCGGTTGTTCAATAGTTGTGATGTCATGCCTATATATTCTTTGTTACAGTCATTACATAGAATGCTGTAGATAAGATTTGAATTTTTCATTTTTAGAATTTGACTTTTAAGGGGAGTGAAATTTTTTTTAACGGGTTATATTTTTTTTTTATATTTCACTCCCCTTAAAAGTTGAATTCAGAAAATGAAAAATTCAAATCTTATCTACAGCATTCCATGTAATGACTGTAACAAAGAATATATAGGCATGACATCACAACTATTAAACAACCGACTTAACGGCCACAAATTCATGAAAACATCAAATACAGCCTTGAATAAACACATAATCCAAGATGATCATAACCCAAAGTTTGAGGACACGAAAATTCTGGCCTTCGAAAATAACAAAGAGAAACGAACTATAAAAGAAATGATATATATAAAAAAATGTCCAAATGCCTTAAACAACAGAACAGATATCAGCAATTTGAACCAAACCTATTATACCCTCTTGTGATTACTTAAAACTGCCACAACACAGAACAAAACAAAAATAATACAAAATCACCAAACTTCATCACTCACAAAACAAACTCCCATCACCCCTATCCCAGAGGTATGCAAAGAAGGAATCGACTACGAACACATTGAGTTGACGCATGCTCCTACCCAACAACCTACATCACTTCAACTCGACAATTCTCATCTACACACCGCCACAATGAAGAGTTCAGAAACAAAATGTCCCCAAAGCATAAACAAAAACAGAAAAAGGAAACTCCCATGTTGAAGAATGCATTCAATACTGCCAAGGTATGTACCATTTGGTTATATCAACTTCTTTGCACCATTTGGTTATATTAACTTCTTAAATAATATAATAGGAAAAAAAACAAAAAAATTACATTAAACATTATGATGATTAAACTTCCTAATACTAATATAACTAACTTTTCAGAACATGTAAAAATTAAATAAAGCCTGAAGAAGTCCCCGATCAGGGACGAAACGTTGCCATAAATGATTTGAAATATTAGATTCATCCTACCCAGAATCCAATAACCTAAGAAAGCTCCGCCAAATATATATATATATATACCAGGATTCAAGAACCACAATCTCCAGATATATATTGAAATAGCTTTATTACAAATCTGTTATATAAATAATATGTATATATCTGGAAGATAATATGGAATTGCAGTTTCATTTTGCTTGAAGTGCTTTGGGAAACATAAAATAAATTCCATTGGCTATGTGCAACATTCTATTCTATTGGCAATGCGCAACATTTCGGGACTCGTGAATTCTTTGACAGTTAGATGATAAGTCATGTTTTGATAATTTCTATCAAAATCAAGTAAAAAACTTGAAAACATGTGTAACATTGTCGATATCTAAGTGCAATTCATGATATTTATGAGTTAAACAAATGGATATTATAAGAACAGGATTTGAAAACATAAAACATAATATATTTTCCCCATTTTAAACTGTGATGGAAGGTAATCAATTAGTTATAGCACATGTGATAAATGTTGAGGAACTGAGAATTAATGGCCAGTTATTCAATACAAGCTCATATTATTAGGCAAACTTCAGTGACATTAACACCCTACAAAACATCTTTAAATGTAAGTACCCTGTTATTGTTGAGGTGGAATCATTTCAGTTACTTTCTCAGTTATTGGTTGATTTTGTATGTGTTCCTTCTTGCCATGAAACGTTTGTATAAACGTGTAAACTTATAATATCGCAAAAATAAAATTGATTTAGTGATATCGTATATAAGGCAACTTTCCATTGCTTTCTTTGTTCCAATTTCCAGGCTGATTTTGGATAAATATAAAATTTACACAAACTATGATTTCCAATTTCTGTGCAGTTCACAACACAACGAATTTAACGTGGAATTATCAAAACAAATTTGAAAGTCCCGATGTTTTCCACATTTCTGACAGAGCGTGTGTTGCGATCGATTTGACTGTCCCCACCAGGCACTCAGCACATAGCCAATAACACGGAACCACAATATACGAGTCTTGCAAAAATCCGTACTGATATATGCAGTAGGAACATAAGCTTTTTTGACAGACATTTCAAGTGGTATAGCGTGAAAATAACATTCACACACTACCAAAGGACGAAAATCCATTAAGTAAATCAGACATTAGATTAAGCTAAATATATTATGAAGATGGATGCCAGCTGCCACTGTCTTGGCATCCATTTCATGTTTTTTTGCCATCTGTTCATTTATTCAAATTTGGAAACTCGTCTTCTCTTACCTCATTCCTAATAATTCCCCAATTCCATTTACACTCCATAAATCCATATCGGTGGTCAACAGTTTTATCTAATTATTTATTCGGCTCTACTCCATACTTTCAGTGATACACTTACAACAATCGGTAAGTGAATATTATCACCTGTTACACTTTTTCCTCACAATAGCTGAATTTCATTGAATTTTTGCATGCATTTTTTATTAAAACAGATTGAGGCCATGAATCGTTTTGTTCCTAATTGTGATTTCAAAACTGGCAAAGAACTGATTGTTGATTTTCGAGGGAGACTGCCTCTTGGAATTATTTTTCTCCAACGCAAAACAATGTTTCACAATCATAAGATTTTATATTTTGTTGAACTTATCCATTCATAACGAAATTTTTACACAAGTCCGATCATATGAAACAATTTTTTTGTATATTTATATAGTTCGTATATCAATTCATTTCTAGAATAAAAGTACGTTGTATTTCAAACATCCAAGTTATTCTGCTCTCATATTCAAAATATTTTTTATTCACTGATGACAGAATCTAATAAGTCAGTCACACATGCAACAAAAATTATTATTTTTAATTCAATTTAATGGATGCACTCCTCTGAATGTTTTTTATTTATATTCAGTCTTTTAAATCTTGACCCAGTACGTCTCTGGCATGTTGCCACACATTGAAGTAAACTAGAACATACAGTTTCTGGCGCCTTTTGCATGTTTACAGCCGTGTCGACTATTTGTCGCGACTAGCCGAAGACGTGATCTTTTCCTGCTGTAATTCTTCACTCATGTTACCCATGTACCTAGTTTACTCATGAAAGAGCTAACAATGAGATTTACCAACATTAAATTTCCATGAACAAGTCTATAACGATAATTCATATGAGATTTATGGGGAGGTTATTTATATTTGAATAAAGTGTTTCGCTAGGAATGCTAGGTCTAAAACAAAGGTCAATACTTGGAAGGATATCCTTGGATTTAATGTTCCCTGCATGCGATGGCATTTTTAATTTTTGTAGTACGAGGTGTGGAAAGGTGTGGTTAGGACATAATTTCGCGAGGAAAAGTATGAGAAGATGCAGTGCAACAATCAGCTAATCTTTCACAGTTGTTACATAAGTTCCCGACCTTTTTTGAGATATGCGAAGAATCAGGTACTTCTTAGGCATTTGACCAAGACATTTGTAATGAAATAACTTTACCGGAGAATTTGACATCCTGATCGACTAATGACTGTGGGATATTTTCATAACGGGCAACCAAAAATTTTCAGATATATCTAGACAATTCATCGATACCGCTGGTTTTTGCGATTATTGGGAACAACTCTTAAAATACGCATTTTTTAGAAAACATCCCTGCGGATATCTGTATTTTCTACAGAAAAATAATTTTCACGAAAAGTGAGTATATCTAGAAAATTGTCCGGGATTAATTTGAGGTATTTTGTTTTTATTGTCTGACAACCTTTATTTTTAATTTGACGTCTGTCATCAATTCGCATGAAAAGTGTGAAATGAATCAAAACCGGTTCAGTACATTATATAATTTTGCAAGGAAATGTGTTCATGATCGTAACATCAAAAAATAATCTAAAGAATACCACACGAGAGTTCGATATAGTAGAAAATAATTATCTAGATTTCTTTCTCAAACTTGTTGGCAATAGCCACTCGAGCCAGTTGGTCTCTCTTGTCTATTGCCGGGCAACAAGTTTTCGAAAACCTGTTGAATTATTTTCACTCTCTTGTGATATTACAACTGAGAATGTGATGATGTCAAATTGCACTGGAAATCGCTCATTTTCCAAAATGAAAAAAATAGGCGAATTTCGATGAGACAAAGCCGCCTATCAGAGTTATCGCTTCTTAGCATTGAGAATGATTTTCTCCGGATGCTGGATTTGACCGAAATCATCAATGATTTTTCGTCGAAAAAAGCTCGCAAGAACTTTATATTTTATTATACCTACATATACTCGTGTCGAAATAATTTGATTTGTTCCGCAATAAATAAAAAAAATTGTTTGAAAAATAATTAGGGGCCTCCACTCCTTTGTTGCCCCAGGGCAACTACACCTTTTAATCCGGCCCTGAACAAGATCCATCATTGCATCACACGCCATATTGCCCAGAGTGAATAAAGCTATCGGTGAAAGATCATTCACTTACCTAGCTATTCAATCAAATTCCCGAAAACATCAAATCAAAAACCCTCAAACACCTGTAAAAAAAAAATCAGAAATGGATAGCTCTACAGAATCAAACATTTTTTCATGACATCATTGATCCTGCTTGGAATATTGATATATTGATTGTTTTATAATTCCTGATTATTTGAAGCTTTCAATATGCCTTTTTTCCATCCATATGGCTCTAACTGAATGTGATGACCTCAATTGATCTGTACCCAAATGTAAAGTCTGTATAGTATGCATTAATTCTGCAATAAGAAAAATACTATAGACAGGTCCTTTAAAGTGCCTAAATGGTATTTTTGGGCTGCAAATATGTATTGAAAGTTATTATCTCCTTCTCTATTCAACTGAACTTACTGTTAAATGAAATTTAACCATTCTATTGGCTATCTAGAAATTATAACTATAATTAATTAACCCACTTATGCATACTTTTGTATTTATTTTGTAATTTTAATTAAAAAAAGGTACCAAGAGTACCTAAATGGTTTTCCTTTCATATTGCAAATATCAATGTGTATTTATATGTATGCTAATAATTGTATTTTGTTTGCAATAAATTATTATCAAAAAAATTAAAAATAGAGAAAGACGAAATCATCTGCTGGCGACAACGATATTTGAGGGCAGTTAGACAGTTTCGAAGGGAAAACAGGAATATCTATTATATGTACGAAACTTGGTTAAATGAAGGATATACCGTTGGTAAAATATGAAGGATAAAAATATAAAACGCGCGAGGCAAGCTTTCATGGAAGGATGGTCCACTGGAATAAAAGCACCTTCAGGAAAAGGCAAAAGATTAATAATTACTCACATTGGTATCAAAAATGGGTTTGTCGATGTCGACTAGCATTTTAATCAAAACGGACAGGAGACTAACATAAAGACATGAACGCTGATGTTTTTGAAGAGTACTTCCAGCAAATGCTAGATATTATTCCTCCTGGGTCTGTTATAGTCATGGATAACCAATCAAGAAAATCCGAAAAAATAGCAACGTCTTCTTGTAAAAAAATATGACATCATTCATTGGCTTAGTTTAAATAAGAAGCCATTTCACAAAGATATGCGGAAAAAGGAGCTACTGGAGATTGTAAAGTTGAATAAACCTCTTTGTACAAAATTTGTTTGTCGACGAAATCGCTTCAACGGAATATTAACGGTACTTCGCCTTCCACCATATCACTGTGAATTAAACCCCATCGAATTGGTGTGGACGCAAGTAAAAGGGTTTGTAGCAAGGCATAACAATACTTTTAAAATAAGAGACTTTGAAAACCTCCTGCAAGAGGGAATAAAGATAGTGAAAAATGGAGTAAGTGCGTCGAACATGTGATTGGAATAGAAGAAAGAATGTGGGAAGCTGATAACATGCTAGAAAACACTGTAGAGCCCCTTATTATTTATCTGGACCCCAACGACGATAGTTCATATAATGGCTAAAATTTAAAAATGAAGTTGTATTGTAACTAGTAGATTTTTTTATAAATATTACTATGTATTCCAATGTATCTATTTTCATATTGTTATTACTTTTATATAAGTTTTTATCTACTTAATATTAGAATGATTAATTTCAATTATCTGCCTATCTCTATAATTATAATCATGTATAATTATTTTTATAATTATTATTCTGATAAACTACTTTTAATTACGCCGCTGTCACATAAATTTCATTCAGAAAACTCCTCTTTTGTTATGCAAATTAAATAACTAAAATACGGAATTTAAAAAAAACTGTCATCACAAGTTTACAATACAACGTTAAAGTTGTTCACCCTGTTTAATGGGTTCTGTCATTGTAAATTCACATTTTATCACTCTCTCACACAGAGTATATATCCTTATGTGCTTTTGTTCAATAGAAGTTTTGTATTATCGAAGGGTTTTGGATCTACATGTAAATTTTTCTTATAATTCTTTCTTTTGATTTGAGTCAGATTACATAGAAATATTCGGGAGCATTCAGGGAAATTTTGATCCTTCCGATTGAAAAGTTTAAGGCTTATACATAAATAGAAATGCGGTTTTTGTTTCAAATGGAAATTCTCAATTTTTCCTGACACATGATTTTTTAGCTCGATTGATGGCAATTTTAAATAAATAAATAAATTCTGAAATCTACCTTTCCGACTGGCCGGGCCCTCGGTTTTTTCATCATTCTGTTCTCATTTACAGAACCCAATCCACATTGATATTATCTGAGAAAACATGTATTTCAATAAAGTCTTATAATAAACTTCCTTCTTTTGTCGGCGAGTTCACATATTATAAACTTTCTCTGTGTCCGTGAAGCAATTTTTAACAGATGCAACATGTTCTCCGTAGACGAGGACCTTCCACTAGATAATTCTCAATTTACGTCCAATGAAATGACATTATTCCAACCAAAACAATTAAAATATAAATTTCATCATTTCTTCGATTCAGTACCGGATACATCTTCGAAACAATATTTTCTCGAACTGAGATGAAATATTCTTGCAATTCAGATTTCTGCAATTCAGAATTCTGCAATTCAGATTTGTTTTATAAGCTTAGGCAAAAAAAATACTCCAAAATCGTACATTGGTATTTCATGTGATCAGTTGAACAGAAAAGAATGGAAAGATTAAAAACCAAATAGATTTTTTTTTGAAATTCCGTCGAATAGGTATATTTACTTTGCTGGAACGAACGAAATATTTATTATATTTTTTCGAAATTCTATATTTAATAACTCCAGCACAATCACTCAAAATGAAGGAAAAATGCTTTTCTGTTTATGATATTTTTGAAATAGGATGGTTGTGCAGGAAAAGATTTAGAATGGGAATTGCAGAATAGTATATCGAAATTTGTTTTTGAAACTGTACTATTCAATAACTTGATCACAGTAACATGAAATTATGAATAGAAATTATAACAGAACTAGGAAACGCATGAAATTTGTTTTCGAAACTTTATTTTTCAAAAAGTCACAATCACCTAAAATGAATAGAAAATATGTTTTGTTAATAATTTCCCAGAAATCATACGGTTGTGCTGAAAAATATTTCAAACAGAAATTATAATATAACCACAAACTTAAGATTATTACATGGAAATCCGTTTGACACAATCACATGAAATGATATGATGAAGCGTTTCAGCCAATACTGACAAGATATATCACCATAACGAAATTGTATAAATCTGCATTTCGGGGGTCTGTTATAATTTTTTTTGGAAATCTTTTTCAGCACAGTTATACTATTTAAGAGATATCATAAACAAAAAAGTACTTCTATTCATTTCATGTGCTTGTGTTACACTTTTGGAAAAGTAAGGTCTCCAGCATTTTTCTGTTCATTTTGAGTGATTGTGCTGGAGTAAATAAATAGTAGAGTTTCGAAAAAATAGAATCAATATTTCGATTTGTTTCAGCGAAGTAAAATGAAAGAATATATCTAACAGAAGGAATCTCGATATTTTTTTTTATTGGTTTTTGAATTTTTCATTCGTTTCTGTTCAAGTGACCATCATACCAATGCACCACCATTATTTGATTTGATTTTGCGAATCAATTATAATTTTGTATTGGTTTTTACTATAATGGATACATAGATTATTAGAGTTTTCCTGAAAGCCAACAATGGTTTGTAGATTTGTCCGTACAAATATCATCCTGATTTTTTTTAAGAAAATTGTAAAATTTTCTGGTAAGAAGGGATTTTTTCATCAATATCGTTAGACATTTTGCATTTGAATCATCTTCTAACTGCTCTGGATGAAAAGTCATGAAATGACTGGGCCAGCTTGTGAATTGAGCTGCTAGCACAACATAATTTTTTCGCTAACCGAAAATTGTAGTTTGTGCTAGAAAATAGTTATTAAATACTGAATGATTTTCGATTGTTTCTACAAAAACGGCCTTGTCAGCTTCATATACGTCGACAAATTGTGTTTTATTTCTCATTCTTCCATTTGATTGGGTTGAAGTTATCAGAGTCAAGTCTCGAAAATGAATATTATGTATCAGTATCCATTTCCTGTCTCTGTTATAATATCTATTCGAATTTTTCCAGCAAAACCGTACTCTTTCAGAAAAATCATAAGCAGAAGATCATTTTCATTTATTTTATGTGATAGTGCTTGAGTTATTGAATAGTAGAGCCACGGAAATGCATTTGTATTTACTGATTCATTCATGATTTCTATTCGTTATAGTTCCCCGCACATCCGTATCATTTCTAATAAGTATTTGAATAGTTTAGTCTCGAAAACAAATTCCGCAGTATAAATCTGCATTTTCTGGCTTTGTTATGATTTATATTCGGAATCTCTTCCAGCACAAACGTACTATTTCGGAAAAATCGTAAACAGAAAAAAATTCATTGATTTCAAGTGATTGTTCAGGTGTTATTGAATAGTGGAGTCACGAAAATGAATACAGATGTTATGTTTATTGTACAGTGCTTCTCAAAAGTCCCCTCCCCCCCTTCTTATTTTTGGAACGATTATTCATAAACGAGTGAAATTTGGAAACTGAATATTGAAGGTTGTAAACTTCCCTACTAGTGATGATAGATGACGAAATCGTCAAAGATGACATCACAAGGCCATTGTGACCAATAATTTTAAATGGAACTTACGGCAAGCGACACCTCTTTTAAAAGGTATCGAAAAAACCTATTCAATGATACTAATTTTGTTTGTGTCTATGGCAGTTTCAATGGCTCATTAGTAAACATTCCATTCAGTATGATATTAATTACAGATTTAAGAATCAGTATCTACTTAAAGAAATTGCTCGAAGTGACCTCCATTTACTTCCTGACAGTGAAATATCCTATTTTTAAACTCTTCTCGTACTTTTGCAAATCTGTCCGCGGAAACAGCCTCACATTCTGCAACAATACGTTGTTTTAAAACGTCAATATTGTCAGGTTCAGTGGCGTAAACCTTCGATTTAAGGTACCCCCACAAAAACAAATCCAAAGGTGTGAGGTCCGGTGATCGAGCTGGCCATTCCGTTGAACCTCGTCGTCCAATCCATCTACCACGATACTCCTCATCCAAATACCGTCTTACTGCACCGTAATGGTGTGGAGGAGCATCATCCTGTTGGAATGTTATTTCCAAATTGCCGAATTCATCTGGATTATCTTCCAAAATTTCAAGGATTAACGGTTCTATTGCGTTTTGCAACAGCTCCAGATAAACCTCACCAGTTAAATTAGTATTTGAAAAAAGAGGCCCAACGATGTGGTTTCCCAGGATACCTGCCCAAACATTCACTTTCTGGGAAAATTGGAGATGTGTTTCACGAAACAGGTGAGGATTTGCGTCACTCCAATACCTCACATTCTGTGTATTCACATTTCCATTCAGATAGAAAGTACTTTCGTCACTAAAACAAATTGTTTTGACATATTCTGGCTGTTGGTTAATTTCAGTTTCCATATTTTCACAAAATTCTAGTCTTCGGTCTGGGTCGTCGTCTGAGAGTTGATGAACCATTTTTAATTTGTATGGATGAAATTTGTTTTTTTTCAACACCCTGTGTACTGTACTTCGACTGACTTCACAGGTAGATGCAACGTGAGTTGTTGAAGAAGTAGGATTAACTATTACGTCTGCCAGTATATCTTTTTTTTTCTCATCAGAAATTTGTGGTCTGCCAGATCGTTTCGCATCATTAATACTACTTGTTGTTTCAAACTCACGAAGAAGGTCCCTTAAAAAAGTCCTCGAAACGGGGCGATCGGGAAACCTCTCATCAAAAATGCGTTCTGCTGCATGAATATTTTGTCCAGTTTCACCAAGAATTAGGATCGCTGCTACTTTATCACCTAAAGCACGTACCATTTCGCTTCTTGAAGCACTCAAACGTTCGGCTCACAAATTATTAAAATGTACAAAAATATTAAAAGTACCAAAAGCTGCTAAAACAGTTAAACGTTCGATCAACAATACACAAATTATTGAATGTACAAAAATTCAGACAATTACAAAAACGTCGAATTGGGGAGACTAACAAAAATGTCAGCTTATTTGACAACTATCCAGAGGCGGAGCTTGAATTTGGAATTTTAGTATTAACTGATTTGATTCATCACAGCTTTGCGTTTTTTTGAAGCGAGTTGCCAAAACTGCCATAAACACAAACAAAATTAGTATCATTGAATAGATTTTTTCAATACGTTTTAAAAGAGGTGTCGCTTGCCGTAGGGTTCCATTTAAAATTATTGGTCACAATGGCCTTGTGACGTCATCTTTGACGAATTCGTCATCTATCATCACTAGTAGGGAAGTTTACAACCTTTAATATTCAGTTTCCCAATTTCACTTATTTATGTATAATCGTTCCAAAAATAAGAGGGGGGAAGAGGAATTTTGAGAAGCACTGTATAAGCAAGCTTATATGTGGAGGTTCTGTTCTGAATCTGATGAAATGCATAAATGACGGAAAATTCTAAAATTTACTTAATAAAATCCTAACAACTGACTGACAGATAACAACTGACTGACAGCTCAAACCAGTGGGTCTAGAAGTGAAATTGTGTACAAGACTTCCTTATATAACGTGGGTGAGCACTAAGGAAGAATTTTTGAAAATTCATATTCCTAAGGGTTTTATCTTGAAGGTGGAGTAAATCCTTTATGGACATCTTGTAGTAGTGTGCGAGTCCCTGAGTCAGTTTCATCCACTGAAACCTCCACCACGTGGGCACATCTTCCCGTGGCCTCTAATGACGCTTGGTATATTATCTGATAAGATGCAGGTCCGGGAGATCTCAGTTGATCTGCTACACAGAAGTTCTCGACTTGTCCCTCCCAGGGTTTTTATTTTACCATGTCGTATCCATGGTTCTCGATTAACGGCCATTTCGAAGTCCCTCCTAGCAACTGCAAGTACTGTCGTGGCTACCGTGCAGTGTTGGAGGTTCATCTGGATGGCCCTTATCATTTGTTCAGTACCCTGGAGAGTTCTCTTCCGATCTGTAGATGCTCGGAACCGCATCCTCTCCAGTGCCCTTATTTTGGCTCAGTGTATTTGTTTCACGGGTGAGTGTTTGACCGGTTTCCTTTGCTTGGTGGCTGCGTTGTGGCACCATTTCTTTTGAGACCCCGGTGCTCACAGCTTGGATTTTGATCTGTTTGCCAGTCTCGTTAGTCAAATCGCAGCCGCCTATATATGACTACGCGAATGTCCGCAAATTGCCCCATTCGCCACACGGCTGCGGCCCGTTCACCCCAAACCACGTGAAGGTGAGGTTGGACTTCAAGGGGGTAAATGGGGTGTTGAAAATATACAGCTTAAACTCGTGTGTATGAAAGCATGAAATTCTGCACGGGGTTGAATAAGGGTGAGTAAATCCCATCGGGCATACGACTAGTATTCCTATACAAATATCGCACATAGTAAAAAATAATTTTTGTCTCCAACTCCAACTGAATGTGGACTAACAGTTACATTAACCATATTTTCTATGTACTATCCAACCCCAGATAAATCATGAAATTCTCACTGCCCGTCGCAATGTGGTTAATAAGGAATATATTTCCGACCATCATCCTGTGGATTGCACTTCGAATATGAAAAAGGATAGATAGCTACCAATTTACAATACCTTCAGAAAATTTTCTTACTTTGATTACGACTTGTTTTCACTCGATTTGGAAACTTAATTGAAATACAGTTCGCTATAACAATAATATCGATGATGAAAAGGGAAAGGAAACATTCTCGATTGAATATTGAATCGAAAGATTTTTCTGTGAATTGAAAAATCTTTCTATTCAATATTCAATTGAGAATGTTTCCCTTTTCAACATGAATACCCCACAAGAGGTTATCCTGAACGATGAAAGATAGTGACTGAAGTTTATCTTGCCCAGTCGCAGATGAATCCACATCTGATTTTATGAACATCCTGTTCATATTTTCAAACAAATCAATATCAATGATGTTATAAATATTTGAAATCCTAATTTCTCTGAGTTGTTCGTTAGACATGTATCTTTTGAAAGTCTTACCAATTGACTCACATAAAATTTGAAGCTGCTGAAGATAATGCTTACCTGACAAGAAATTACAAACAAATGCTTTGTGGACATAATACAAAAGTACTCCGGCAAACTTCAGGAGGTGATTCCTCACAATATTCTAATATGAATTGTTCAAATGAATATAAGTCCGGAAACGCTTCGTTTCCAAGATACAGGGTGTTGAAGTATTATTTTTATTTTCGTTTTTTTCCAATAACTTTCGAAATACTCACCTTAATTGAACGAAAATTGGTGTTGAGAGGTTTTTTGAGGTGTCAAATTCGAATCTGATGTTATTATTGCTCTCACACGTAGAGGGCGCCACCTACACGTCTTTCTCTTTTTTGGAAGATCCATAACTTTTTTGAGCGTACTTCTAGCACATTTTTCAGTGAAAAATCAATTTTTCTATCATATCTACGTAAAAAAACTACCGTGTTACAAGTCGCTATAAGCAAACCGTTTTCTAGATATTTGGACTTGAAAATTTCAAGTCCATTATTTGATAATCGATGCGTGTTGAAGTTATTACCATTATTTTCCATTTTTCACAAAAATGCTCAGGAAATGAATTTGACGTTTAAGTAAGTAGTTTTGGTTTTTTTCAGGGGGCGCCACCTATTCTATTTATTTTTACTAGTTTGTAATTGTTATTTTTGTATGAAGGGTGTTCTAAAAAAATTTGCAAGATATATCAACATTTTATTTCAAGAACTTTTGAATATGTCGAATAAAATAAAATAAAGGGAACTGAATTGTATTCAAATAAATTGTTCAAAGTGTCCACCTTCAGTGAAGATACAGGCATTCAGTCTTCTAGTCATTGAATCTCGTACCCGCTCAAAAATTATTGGTGTGTTTCTTATTGTTTCACAGGCGTCTACTATTCGGTTTCGTAGATCTTCCTCTTTCGCTACTGGAGTTTTATAAACTAGTGACATCAAATTTCCCCAAAAACAGAAATCTAGTGGATTTAGATCTGGGGACCTTGGTGCCCACGCCTGGTTAGGTTCTTCTACACCCCTACCGATCCATCGATTTGGATAGACAGTGTTGAGGAATTCCCTGGCTACAGCGCTAAAATGGGCCACAGCCCCATCATGCATAAACCACATGCGGATACGAATTTTTGATGGTACATTCTGAAGTAGTCCCGGCAATTCATTTTCTAAAAAGTATCTGTAAGTTGCGCCATTCAGTCGGAACGAGAGAAAGGACCTATCAAGTAATTATCAATTATTGCCGCCCATACATTTACAGAAAATTGATACTGATAATGTCTTTTACTAACTGCGTGCGGATTTTCCAGAGCCCAAACATGGTTGTTATGAAAGTTTGTAATAGCATTTCGGGAGAAGTTTGCCTCCGTGAAGAATACATATCTTGAAAATTGAGGATTTCCAGCCAATTTTCTCATAAACCACTGACACATAGTAATGCGTTGGGGAAAGTCTCATGGCAAAAGAGCTTGTACCCTTTGAATATGATATGGATAAAATTGTTGATCGTGGATGATTCTTCAAACTGTGGACTGAGTAGAATTGAGAGCTCCAGCAATTATTCTTGTACTTGTTTCTGGATTCTCCTCGAGAGCATTCGAATCAGCTTCTTCCAATTCTGGGGTTCGGACTGCTCGTGGTCTTTCAATAATATCAGCTGTCCTCTTAAAGCTACCTGTTTCTGCCAAACGACGGAGGAGACTGGTAAATGTTGGAGCTGAAGGCAGTACTCGATTAGGAAATCGCTCCTGGTAAATACGTCTTGCTTCGCGCGCATTGCCATCCGCAAGGCCATAAACGAAATGCATTTCGGCCAAATGAGCATTATTGTTTAAATAATACATTTTTTCAAAATGGGTGTTTTAAAACTTACAGAAACTTTAACAAAACAACAAAACGTTTAACTGTCACATAATATGTAATTACCAAAACTACTTACTTGAACGTCAAATTCATTTCTTAAGCATTCTTGTGAAAAATGCAAAATAATGGTAATAACTTCAACACGCATCGATAATCAAACAATCAACTTGAAATTTTCAACCAAATATTAGAAAGCGGTTTTTTAAGGTTAAAAATTATTTTCTACTGAAACATATGCTGGAAGTACCTTAGAAAAGTTATGAATTTTCAAAAAGATAAAGACGTGTAGGTGGCGCCCCCTACGAGTAAGAGCAATAATAACATCAGGATCGAATTCGACACTTCGAAAAACTTCTCCATACCAATTTTCATTCAATTTAAGTCAGTATTTCGAAACTTATTTAAAAAAACGAAAATAAAAATAATACTTTAACACCCTGTATCTTGGAAACGAAGCGTTTCCGGACATATATTTATTTGGACAATTCATATTAGAATATTGTGTGGAATCATTTCCTGAAGTTTGTCAAAGTACTTTTGAATCACCCTGTATAAAGATCTGAGAAATTTTGTAAATATGCCTGTTAATCAGAGAAAGTAGCTCATCTTAAATTCATATGCATTCCGATAGACTATTCGAAAATCAATAAGATTCGGAGGATATTTCCCATAACTTGAATGATCTAGATTGTAGATTGCAGGGGGGTCGATATGGCTGTTGGCTCCGTACCGCAACCTATAGGATCTTTTGTACATTGTTCCCCCAATCCATTCGAGGATCCGAGTTCTGAGACTCTTCGTGAAGTTTATCAGTTTCCTGGGAGCTAAATTTCAGATGTCTGAGGGCGTTATTGAAACCCCTTCGAAGAACTTCATATTCCAGCGGTTTTTGATTTGGTCAGCTTCCCAGCTCCTAAACTCTTCGTTGATGTGGGCTTTGGAAAGAACACAAAAGGGTTCTGGGCCAGGAAATCAATTGTTTGTGCCTTCCTTGGCAAGGCTGTTTGCTCCCTCACTGTGTTTGATTTCCTTGTGACCTTGCACCCACATCAGGGTAACCTGATTGTTCGTAGCCAGTTGTCTTAGGGAGAATTTGCAGTCCCAAGTTAGTCTAGACTCCCAAGTGTGTGACTTTAGAATTTTTGGTGCTGCTTGGCTATCTGATAGGATATAGATTTTTGCCCCAATGGAGCCTCTTGCAAGGCATTTTTGGGCGCAAATTTCTATAGTATGGATTTCTGATTGAAAAATTGTGGGAGCTTTGTCTAGGGGTTTTGAGATGCTGAAACTAGGACCCGTTACTCCTACGTATCTAGGTGCACTTCAAAATTATTTTTTCGATTCAATTTTCCTAATAACGATGTATTACTTCAATAAATATTTTAAGGTCAGTGATACTAATTTACTTGAACTCAGGGGGTTTAGACTAATGCAAATGGAAACTCTTTGTTTTTTTATGTGCTCACCGAGTTAATTGACGCCTGCTTGAGTATACATACTTTTCCAGTGGAAAAATTCGCTTGCAATACCCATTCCAAAAAACAATAATTCATCAAATTTATTACAGTTCCGACCAGTAAGCATACTCCCACCAATATCAACATTTTTCCAAAAAATAGTCTCCCGATACCTAAAATGTATTCTTGACTTGAAAAAAATTCTACCGAAGACACAGTCATGGTTTCATACAGGGCACATCACCACTATAGCTCTTGCTGAGGTTAGAGATGATATTTTCAGAGTCTGATACCAAAAATAATGTACAATAATGATACTATATATTGGATATGTCCAAAGCACATAGCCTTCCTGGAAAAAATAACGATATTATGGCATTCAATTATTGAAGTGCGTGAGAATCATCTTGAATAATAGATTAGAATCATCCAATGAGTGTAAACATTCTGGCCCATATTTTGATAACGATCTGAAATTTTCCAAACATTTTTGTCATTTATTGAGAAAAAAATATAACTCAAAACCCGGAGAAGTAGTTGTTTTCTGTTACATATAACTTCTACCATTTTCAATTTCAGAAAAAAAATCTATTCAATATCCAATTGAGAATTTTCCTTTCAAAATGAATACTTCCCATCAGGTTATCTTGAACGATGGAATATAGTGACTAAAGTTATCTTTCAGTCAAGAATGAGTCCACATCGGATTTCATGAAGACCCTGTTCTTATTTTTAAATGAATCTACAACTCCATTCCTGATCCAATAGGAAAATCTCTTCTTATTCCTTCTATTGTTTGAGAAAATCAGGTAAATATTTCCTTCCCAGAAATTGAAATGTGAAAATAGCAAAATGCCATTATTTTATCATATCTATACAATGTTTGTCAATTTATGCTCAAAATGTTTGTTATTGGGAGGTTTTTGGAAGAGCACATTGTTGAATATCGCTTCACTTTCCGGAATTCATGTGTTAGTTTGTTCAATCAATGGAACAATCAAGACACTTCATTATTATTCTCAAGGATAAAATACTTATTATGGAGATAAGCTACTTGATTTAATGTTTTTTTTCTAGACCTTCCTTTTCTCAATTATTCGTATGTCTTGACTTCCATACCTTGCTAACCAGCCTTGTTGATTAAATAATGAATTTTTATTCTTGTAGGATTTTCTCTGAAAACATATGACAGCGGTGTACCTTCTATAAATATTTTCTTGTTTGCAAGATAATCCCTATTTCAATCGAATTTGAGGAATTGAATTACGAGGGAGTTCTCGTGAAAATCAATCGTCAGATATCTATCTAAATGTGACACGAGTGTCAGCACTATTAATACGAACCTGTGCGTGGAATGTCCATTTTTCAGGCTGTGAAAATCCGTACAAATCTGGGAATAAGTTCCTCGCTCAGCATTATTATTATAATTCAATATATAGACAGTAAATACGATTTTGTAGTCATAACGCGAATACGTAAGGTAAAAGTTTCATATAGTAATTGGCGAGAAAAAAAAACAATTACAGTAATTTACAAAGATGAGTCAAGACGTATTAGGTACCACTCACGAAACAATTTGTTTCCGTGTTTATTCGATCAGGAATTCTTTCAACCCTTCGAGTGAGAACTAAACTTATTACATTGGACCGGGTGTCCCAAATTCAATGTGACAGGCAATATGAACAAGTGAAAGCAAGAAATATCAAAGAGGTAACATATTTCAATATATATATATATATATATATATATATATATATATATAATAAGGAACCAGTGATTTAAAAATATTCCATACTAATATACGAAGTATTGCCAAAAATCATTTACTTAAACCAATTTAATGGCAGCTTCGATATTATCGTACTGACAGAAACCTTCAGAGTTTCTGATGCAACTATATATGGATTGAAGGGATTCTACATTTATAATGAATTATTCAATAAAAATGATTTAGTAATAATATTCGTCAAGAGTGAGCTAGATTATGAATATTCAAATATTAGCTTAGGGGGCACAAAAATTCTTGAACTTGGAATAAAAATAAACTCTAAAAAAATTATACTCACTTCGATTTATCGATCACCAAGTTCTTGTCCAGATAACTTCAATAACAACTTTTTTAACTACCTAAAAAATATTTCACCCAGTGATATCCACGTCATAACTGGCGATATGAACATCGACATATCATCAGAAATTGATTATGTCGAAGAATATGAAAGTAATTTGGAATATTTCGAATTCATTTCGTACATAAACGACGTAACCCGACCGGATAGCTCGACGTGCCTCGACCATTTTTTCGTAAAAACAAGTACAAAAACCATGACCACGTGAAGTCATTAATTTTTCATGAAAAAATCAGTGATCATAGACCAATTGCATTGTTAATAGGTGAAGATATTAAGATTGTCAATAAAACAGCAAACAAAAATACAAATTACATTGATTACAACAAGCTGAAATCAGAACTTGGAAACAAAAATTTATATTATGAACAAAATGATGTAATTCCAAATGTGAAAATGTTATCAATAAGTTGAAAGTTCATATAAACAGGAGTACAACTGAAATTAAAACAAAAAATAAACAGGTCTAGAAAACAATGGATTACTTCCGGACTACTGACATCTATAAAGAAAAAAAAAACTTATATACGCTATTACTGAAAGACCCTCGAAATGAAAGGTACAATAATTATAAAAGAAAATTGAGTAAACTCACAAAAAGGGCTGAAAAACTCAATTACCAAAATGAAATAAACAAAAGCAAAAATAAATCAAAAGAACTCTGGAAAAGTATTGATGATATTTGTAATAAATCACGGCCTAAAACAGAAATAACCGAATTGAAAATGCGAAATAATAATATCCCTACGAATAAGGAGAAATCTCTAATGGATTTAATAAATATTACAGTGACATAGGATAAACGCTTGCCAACAAAATTGAATCCCCTAGATCATTCAAAGACGAAACAACAAAAAATAATGAAAGTATTTTTCTTCATACAACAAATACTGAAGAAATTTTACAAGAAATTAAAGAACTGAAAACAAGAAAGAGCCCTGGGCACGACAAATTCATGGCAGAAATGTTGAAAAATATAGCAAACCTAATATCACCTACTCTAACACATATTTTCAATAGTTGTTTAGAAAACGGAGTCTTCCCACACATACTGAAAACAGGCGTAATCAAACCGCTTTTCAAAAATGGGAGCAAATTGGAAATTTCAAAATTTAGGCCAATATCTCTAATCTCTAATTTGGCAAAGATATTGGAAAAAATCATTGAGAAAAGAATAACACACTTCATGAAAAAACACAACATTTTGTCTGAAGAACAATATGGGTTCAGAGAAGGAAGGTCGATAGAACATCTCATATTTACAAAGCCTTAGACATATCTAAACCATCACTTCGCATCTTTGTAGACCTTTCCGAAGCTTTCGATACCGTTTGCCACACAAGACTCCTTGACAAATTGGAGAATATTGGTTTGCGTGGTAGAGCTTACGATCTACTGAAATCATATTCATCGGAACGACAAAAAGTTTTTTTTTTTTTTTTTTATGTTCGGGTTCCCACGAAAAGGGATATCCTGTAATGTTCAGAGAACATCGTGGGAACCAAGGGAAAGAAGGTAGGAGTTGGTGTGTTCTTCTTAAATTTCTGGAGGTTGTATGCCTCGGGGAACACCTCCCTAGGCAATGAGTTCCAAAGCCTCGCTGTTCGTTGGATGAACGAGTCTTTTTAAAGTGATGTTCTGCAGGTCTCCAAAGTGACCACGAAGGGGTGTGATGACTGAACTTGACGGGTTAATCTCGAAGAGACTGCCAAAGCAGGAACGATTGTTGATATTTCAGAAGAGCATCGCCCATGAAAATATCTATAAAATAGAGACAAATCGCCAACTTTTCTACGGTGTTCCAGACAAGTGAGCGAGTTTGTAAGCGAGGCATCACCGACGAGACGAATTGCCCTTTTTTGGACAGAATCCAATAGCCTCAGGATATGTTTAGGTGCCGCGCTCCAAATATGGCAACAGTATTCCAGGACAGGTCGGATCTGTGCCTTATAGATCATAAGCAGCTGAGTGGGGGTGAAATAGCTCTTGGCACGAAACAAAAAACCAAGTTTTTGGGATGCACTTTTGGCAATGGACCTCACGTGATTTTCCCAGGAAAGGTTATTGCTGATAGTAATACCAAGCATCGATATGGATGACTTCAGTGGTATGGTTACTCCTGACGAAGTTATGTTAGGCACAGTGAGATCGGCTTTTCTAGAGAAAAGACATGCTTGTGTTTTGTTTGCATTGAATTCTACCAAGTTATTAGATCCCCACTCGAGAATTGTTGCTAAGTCCATATTTATATTATTAACATTTCTTCCTCGTTCATTTCTGGTTTCACGGGCTGATATAGGGGCCCTGGAAGAGAAAGCGGTATGGAGGGTACTATCATCGGCAAAGCTGTGTACTGGACATGAAGTTGCTCTTAACAGGTCGTTGATGTGGAGTAGAAATAGTGTTGGTGCGAGAATAGATCCTTGCGGAACACCAGCATTTATGAGTAGAGTGTCAGATGAAACTCCATCGACCACTACATGGAGAGACCTGTTTGAGAGAAAACTAGCAAGCAGAGACCACAGCTGAGGGGGCAAGCCATAAGACGGAAGCTTGGCGAGGAGTCCCTGGTGTCAAACTCGATCGAACGCCACAGCTAAAGTTTCTCCATACTTTTCAACATATTGCCTATCGTTGACAATTCCTGAGTCTTCCAGATATTTCATGAGCTCGATGTTGATGGCTTTTTCCATGACCTTTGAAATAATAGATAGCAGTGCGATAGGTCTGTAGTTGCTAGGTAGGGCCTTTTTGCCTTTTTTAGGGACTGGCTGTACTCTTGCAATTTTCCAATTGGACGGAAATACCCCCAAATTGTAAGAGTGGTTGAACAACTTGCAAAGAACAGGTGTTAGTTCGGGGGCACATTTCTTGAGAACAATCGGCGGGATTTCGTCAGATCCACAGGCTTTGTTGGTGTTGAGACCCAGCAAAATCTTTCTGATAGTACGTTGGCGAAAGGTGATCTCGGGCATGTGACTGTCAATAGGTGTAATGTTCGGGGGTTGTTTTCCCGATGAATCCAGAGTGGAATTTCCAGCAAATAGGTGCGCAAAGATATTGGCTTTTTCCTGGGCAGTCGTTGCTAGTGTTCCATCTTCTTTGGTTAGAGGAGGAAATGAGCTGGAAGTGAAGTTTCTTCCCACAGCTTTGGCGAAAGACCAAAATGAACGGATCCGTTAGGACATTCAGCAAGTTTTGATCTTATTTTGGCATTGTGGGCATCTTTTGCGCATTCTATTGTCTCTTTGCATATGCCTCTAGCCTCGACATATGCTGCTCTGGTCTCAGGGCCCGGATTTTTCAGCCATCGATGGTATGCTGCCTGTTTGGAAGCCACAGCTCTAGAGCAGTTTCTGTTAACCAGGTCTTATCGGATGATGTTCTTCTTTCGGTATTCGGTATGTAAGTTTGCATCCCCAACATGATGACTTCAGAAATTGTCTCAGCACATCGTGTTGGATCTACTGAAGAGAAACAAACTCTCTTCCATGGAAACGCTGAGAAAAACATACGAAGACCTTCCCAGTCGGCCGAATTTTAATGCCACATGAGACGGGGTGGTATTGTGCAGCTCGATGGTAAATGGAAAGAGCATGTTGTGGAGATGAGGGTGTGATCAGAGTTTCCAAGTGGGGCACAAACTTCTATTCTATACGGGTCAGGATTGGTGGTGAGGAAAAGATCTAGTGTATTGGCAGACTGGTTGTTGACATCAGGGATGCGGGTTGGTAGCTCGACCAGTTGTTCTAGACCATGAGTGATGGCGAAGGCCTCGGCTTGACGACCCGCATCATCTGTTTTGTTAGAGAATTTGAGCCAGGCAGCGTTATGTACATTAAAGTCTCCCATGATTATGGTTTCAGCTGTTGGATGGTTCTCCTGAATGTAGTCCAGTTTGAGTGATGAAAACTCAAAGAGGTCGTTATATGAAGGTTCATTAGGTGATAGGTAAAGGCAGCAGAGGAACTTAGTCAGTTTGGTATCAGATAGCTTGAACCACATCACATCAAAGTCTTTCGGTTCCAAACTCTCTTCACGCTGGCATGAAAGGTTAGCCTTAGCGTAAAGGCAGACTCCACCTTTGAACCTGAATCGAGAATGGAGTTCCTAGCCAGGACAAAGCATATGGACCTTGTTGGTGGACGAGTTTACTTGTGTTTCTGTTAGAGCCAGAATATCCGGTTTTTTCTTCTGTAGGTGATGGTGGACGTCATTGATGTTCTTGTTGAGTCCGCGGATGTTGCAAAAATTAATCTTTAATGTTGAGTACCCTCGAGTACCTCTCGCCCGGAAATCCGAATGGAGAGGTATTTTGCTTCCGGAGTGTTTTACTCTAGGAGACTTCATCATTATTACTATTAGGATGCACCTGAAAATAAAGGAGGAATTGGGGAAAAGGAAAGAGGGAGACCGGAAAGTATCGACCGAACACTGAAACATGGGATGATCCATTTCACAGCACACAAAGTCGATATGGTGGTATTTCACCGGGCGATGAGACCATCTTCCACCTACGGTTATCCTTTTAGTCGCCTCTTACGACAGGCAGGATTTGCCATGGGGCTATTCTAAAGCCGACCCCATACAGCCTAAGTGGTTGATATTGATGGTGTAGTAAGTAACCTTAGAACAATAACTTACGGCGTTCCTCAAGGCACGGTATTGGGCCCCCTACTGTTTACCATATATTTGAACAGCTTGTTAAAAACACAATCCGAAGGGAATATCTTGAGTTTTGCTGATGACACAGCAGTATTTTACAGCGATCATTCATGGCAGCAACTCAAAAGAAAAGTAGAAAAAGACTTCGCCAATATCATCAGATGGTTCCAATATAATGAACTTACAATGAATGTAGAAAAGACGAAATATCTATTATTCACTTCCTACGTCAATCACCTATAGAATATGGGACCGTTAAACATAGATCAACATACAACCGTTCCTGAAGCCACTTTCATAAAATACCTGGGCATAATAATTGACCGACACATGAAATGGGATCTTCATATGTCATATCTAACTAACAAAATCAGAGGATTTCTATCAAGATTAAAATTATTGAAAGAATACCTAGATGTTACTCACTTGAAAACAGTCTACTACGGACTAATACAGTCCCAACTTTCATACGGTATAATAGGTTGGGGAGGGGTTAATGATGCACATTTGAATTGCTTGAATATCGATCAAAAAAAATTATAAAAATAATCATAGGTGAAGAAAGAACCTACTCAAACGATAAACTGTACAAAGAAAGTGGAATATTTGATATATGACAACTATATTGTCAAAAAATTTTACTTAAAATATACAAAAACCTAATCAAAGTAAAACCATCTGATCACCCATATATCACAAGGAGACGAGAGCATAGTGTTATAGCTCCAAACTAGTGGGACAAAGACACTGTAGTTATCTGGGCCCAAAAATTTGGGATCTGTAACCTGAAAAAATCAAAATTATTCCTACTTACAGTACCTATGTTCAAAACCCAAATTAAAAAATGGATAAGTGCTTATGACAACAAACTATTTTTTTAAATATGACAAATAAGAGAAAATTTTGGCAAATCATTAATGAAGTGATATGAAATAATTTATATATGTTTACCATAGAAATATTTACTGGGATAACTATTTTAGGATACTTAATATTACGAAACACCTGAATATGACCTTACCCGACTGTGATACTTTGGAAAAGCCTGAGTATGAATATGAATATATTGATTTCCCTATTATTATCGATTGTAAAATGAAACCAATTTCTTGTACTAGTTTTAGTTTTAGGTAGTATAAATATGTGTGTTTGAATTTGTAAATTTGTAAATTTTAGATTTTATATTTTTAACTTTTCATGGTTGATTGGCTATATCACACACAAGTAATAATTACCAGTAATTGTTACTTCAGTGATGGCTCTGTTTATTTACTCATATACTGAACTTCATGTAACTGCATTGTATTTCCTTTTTTTTGTCAAATAAACATTAGTATTATTTTTTATTATTATTATATCTGGCTTCCTGAAGGAGACCGATGCAAAGGTACTCCGCAAAAGTTTCAGGATTTCATGAGAGCTAAATTTTGGTGTGTGTGTTTTGTGTAGGTACTACAGACCAAAAAATACTTTTTTCAAATGAACAACCTATATATCATCACATATTCATATTCTACAGTAAATTTTGAAATAATTTTTTGTATATTTTTCGAAATTTGATTACGGCGTTGTCGAGTTATCAAACTTTCCCATAAAATTTGAGAAAGACCATTTTTGAAGATACCTTCTACACAAATCCTCCTTGTTTCTTAATCATCAGATGACGTGAGAATTAGTCTAAATATACTGGGTGTTCAAAATAATGGTTGCAGTTTTCAGTTCTTCTTACGGAATTCAGTGACTGAAAAATAATTTTGAATATGAAACTATTGCGAAATTGAAAGAAGTGTATTCCGGAACAAATCAATAATAACAATGTAATATGCTTCATGCGTGGTTTTTGTCATATCTCAAGGGAAATCTCCACAAGTGACTATACGATAATTTTTGAATAATACTACTGAAACAAATTTTCACACCAGACAAAGTAAAAATACCCCGGCAGTATAAATAACTATAGATAATCGAATTATCGTCAGGGTTGAATGCTCTACTTTTCTAGGTATCAGAATTGATTAGAATGTACCCCTAAATATTCACTGTAAAGCTTTAGCCAATACACTAAGTATCAAATGTTTTCAATTGTGATCTCTCAAATCAATTATAGACATACAGGAGCTCTTCTACTTCGGGGAAATTCAATCCAGATTAACATTCGGAATAACCATCTGGGGCAGCTCATCTGCTGCTAATGAGGTTTTTCTGGTGCAGAAGAGGATTACGCGATATCTAGCTAATACCCCTAAATATACTTCATGTACGGAACTATTTAAACAATTCAAAATTCTTCAAACAATCTCAAATTCTCGTATGACGACGATGCTTTATATTAGAAGAAAATGACCCATTTCGTAATGTTTCTTCAACTCTTGAAAAAGGCAATCGTGATGGAAGGGCCTGCCTGGAAAATGGACATTGTGCTTCGCGGTAATTTTTTGGACAATCACCAAAGATAGATAATATTTCAACGCAATCACTTGGTGAAAACACGAAAGACCTGCTGGAGTTTTTCACAAATAACAAAGATAAAACTTTTTTGCAAAGAATCACTGAATCGAATCTCATAAGTTGACAGTACAATTCAAAGAGATTTGTTACCATGGCATCAACAAGCATAAGCTACTTGACGAAAATATGCAATGCAATGCAATTCACGTTCAAGTTAGCCACATTCCTAAAAACCAACTTGGTATCATATTCAACTGAGAAATCGCCTATTGTCGTAGGTTTTTTCCTTCAATTTTAGACAAAATTCGTGTACCTATGAGTTAACAAAGATTTTTTTTTAAACCAAATTTCAAAAACTATACATGAAATTATCAAATTCAACGTAGAATCTGAATATTTGATGATTTACAGGGTGTATTGAAAAATTTTATATTCTGGTCTATAGCACCTATACGAAACATCCGGTATATTTCAAAATTATACCAAAATGTCGCTCTCATGAACTTTCGTAAAAAATATTTTTGTCTATCTTCTTCAACAAACTAGATATAGATATCGCTTGTCACATTGAATTTTGAACACCCGGTATATGCAATATAAGTTCTACAAATAGTGTATTTGTAAACGCGAAGATGTTGGCTTTGATTATTTTTTGTTTTCAGTATGGTTATATCCGTTTGTTATATGAAAATTGATGTTGATAGATGATATGTCTGTTCCCATGTCACTCATAGTTTGTTTATCTGATCTCGAAATCCCTAACTGATGAGTCGAATTGTCCATGAGAAATGGATTACATTTGTTCTTTCACGCCAGGGGCAGATGCGGGGACGGAAAATCGGGAAAAATTGCGAACGGTCTCTCATTTTCAAAGTACATAGTAGTTATAATGTGAACTTGAATCAGCAACTAAAAGTCAAGGGATATTTGGATCATTCCAAAATTGTTCATTCGATGCATCCATATGAAGTGGCAATTATATATATATATATATATATATATATATATATATATATATATATATTTACAATTTTCAGTAGTCCTTAACAGAAATTTGAAAACCATGCACTAGTGCGAAGTAACGCCCAAACAACCAACGTTGAAAACTACAAACATGTGGGCCATCAAATTTGAGTGAATAAATAAAATCTGACCAGTATTTGGTACCCTAGAATACATTCACAGAAATGAAAATATACGAAGATCAGTGGAAAAACAGGTCTTCGGAATATCCTCGAAGACAAGGAAAGTAACAGTTGGATTATGAAAACTACTGGGATCAGAGATCTAATTGAAAACATTGCAACACGAAATTAAATTGTAAACAGCCATTCAAAAAACAACTGAGTGACTCATTCAGTACAAAAACAATCATCCATAAGTCCCACAACTAGGATAATTGGGCGTTTTCGAATGGCGAAGTAGGCAATAAATCATTGGTGAGACGAAATGTATATATTTATCTGCTTATGGTAATAAAAAATGAGTGACAGCTGTCGGGCTAGACCAAGAGTAACGTCTTTGAAAATGCATGTGCGGTGGAAAGATTAGGGTCGTGCAGGTATGTCTGTACTTAATTCTCTCTAAACGTAAATTGCCAAGGTCGGAATTTGGAATTGTAAAGAGAATAATGAAGGAGAATTTAATAACCCATTAAACTAGTGTGGAAACTGAGTATGATAGAATTAATGGAATTTTTCAAAGAAGTAAATCGGTATTAGAAAATTCGATTATAGAACTATCAAAGTCCAATAACTATATTGAAAATTAAACCATATTATAGAGTATGATGAGTACTCGAGATCTTTTCTACCGTCCCAACACAAATATTAAATTATGAGAAAAAGCGATTCACAAACGGTACAGCATCTGACTAGAGATTTAGAGGTCGTGGGTGCGAATCCTGTTCGAGGATGTTTTTTTTTTAAATTTAATAATTTGTCTAATATGCCACGATTTTTCCTTTCGTGTATTTTTCACAGACGCAATTTTCCACTTCATATATTATAGCTTTAACAGCTATATATTGTAACAAAGTCATCAAAGAATTTCTCTTCTACGGATGATGAGTCTTCATTCAGATCAATTATAATTAACGATTCAATATCTTTTCTCGTTCCCAATTTATACTAATATGACTTTCAGTGTGTTCAATACAATCTGTCCAATTCTGCGAAGTAACTTTATTCAACGATTATTTCCATGTATTCAATACAGCCTCGTCACTGTAGCTCTTTTGTCCTATATTATTGTTATGAAATGTTTTGCATTGTGCCCATATTAGTTCAATGACAATAATCAGTCGCATATGCTATTTTTTGAGGCTTGAATTGCTGCACATCCTCTAACAGTTCACATTTAAAGGCGCGCTGAGGAATGCGTATATTTTCAGTTAGGCTGCATCGTATGATTTCATCCTTGGTCGACTGGGAATTTGGAAATTTTTCCAGAAGTCTTGAATGATTTCTTGCATTATCCATGATAATGAATTATGGTTTCTGAAGTCTCAGTAACAATTTTTCTGCCATACACTTTTCGAATATCATGGTAATCAGCACTTGTTTTTAGTTGAAAATATAAGACCAACACCATCAATAAATCCATCTTTATTTCCAGCATGAAACATTATGTATCGTTTGCCTTCTGAGCTACTTTTGTTCCGCACAGATTTTACATCAACATCATGCCAGGTTTGCAATGTATTACTTCCATGTTGAAAAATCCACGTTTCATCAAGGAAAACCACATCTAAGGGACTATTAGATGCATCACATATTCTCTCAAAAACTTTACCCGTTTGGATGCAATCTCTGGTTCCATTAGAGCTCTTTTACCATTATCTTTCGAGAAATAAAAACCTAGACCTTTTAAATTATGCCTAAGGTTGTGTAACATATTATGTCTATCAAGTAGTTTTTGTCGTATGTTTTCTCTTGTTTCAAACTGTTTATTTTTTATCATGGTATAAATAACTATACGTATTGCAGATTCATCTCCCTCAGGCAAATCTTGTTCTGGAATCTTTCCTCTTTGCAGGGACCTAATAGAAATAAAATTAAACCATTACATTTAGCACTTGTTGTAACATTAAAAAAAACCTTCGTGCCGTATTCTAGAAATTGTCCTAGAGCCTGATTTCAATGCCTCAGCTGCCCAATCAATAACAAAGATGTGTTCAGTGGAAGTTCCTTTTTTATTTTCGAAATACTCCAAAACATTTAATACAAGTTTCCTACTTTGCTAGTTTAAAACTTCACGATGAGCCTTTTTCAAACCTCGTTAAATCTGCATCACAAACTCATCACAACAGAATGAGCAAAACAACACAGCCTAAGGATCAACACATTCAAAATAAGGCAATTTACTGGCTAATTCCGTGTCCACCTCTGTTAAACCATCTGTTTTTGATAGGAAGTACATCTTATTGGCCATCCTTCTTAGTGAAAGTTTCTTCAGGGGCGTATCTGGGCGTGCCTTAAATATATCTGAAACAAGTAGAAAGGGCTTAGAAGTATATGTCAGGTCTCAACAATGATTTATTGCCTACTTCGCCATCCGGAAACGTTTTAACTATACTTTATGCCCTAATTATTTGAAAATATTAAACATCGAAATTACTTTCAGGACATCAAACACATAAATAAACACAATAGAAAAACATATAGAGAAACCAGAATATAAGGCATAAATGAATATTGAAAGATAACATTTACTTTTTAAATTCTTATATGGTCGATTTTTTTAGTTGATCTGAGTTTTCCAGGAACTAAATGACAAATAATAGGGGATAACCAAAATATTTTAAGAAGAGAAACATTTTTTCACTTGAAATTCAGGTGCGATGACAGTCCAGGTTCCAATTATATAATTCCATATGCGGTATTAAAATAAATTCTGCCAAAAATGACAAAATGACGAAATACTGTTGGCGAAGTCGCCGAATACTTTGGTGGCGGAGCCTGTCCGATTTTCTGAAAATATTTTCTTTATTTATTTTTTCGATCGAGAATTCATGAATTAATTTTCATGACATGGAGATGAATTTCATGAGGATTTTTGCAGATATTGTGGGGTGCAATAATCTTGCTTTTTATAAGTTTTCCGATATTTCCAGTCTTTTTCAAGAAATATCACGTACTTTTTCTACATTTTCATATTATTTGCTGAACTATTTAACTCTGTTTAAACCATGAAGAAATAATTACTTTCATATTCCCTAGTTATCGAGCTATAAGAAAACACATTTTTCAAATCTTCCAATAATTTCATTAATTTTCAATAGGCAAAGAAAAAAAGTCGTTGGCTCACTAGAGCTTCTTGAGTAATAGTATCTTTTATGGTTGAATTTCTTCTTTTTTGTTTTGCGCAATATTTCCTGTACTATAGAATGTGGAACAAACTTCGCATAGATTTATTGACTTTTGTATAATAGAATAATATTACTTTTTTGGCATTTTCCGAGATATCCAGCAGTTTTCAAGACATTTTTAATAAAAAAAGAATATAATTTCCATTTTTTATTTCCATTTGTTTTTGTTTTTTCAACTGAATATCCCATCTATTTGCAACATTCAAAAGTCCTATTTTGAAGTTTGTATATTATAAATATGTTTTCAACTCAGAACACTGATATCTATTCTTTTAATAATGACATTTGTTTTTCTTATACCACTATTTCTAATCAACAACAAAAAATACAGATATAAGTAATCTGATTTCTATATACACTTAAATAATCTTCACGAATCGGAATCAAATAACCATCCTAGAAAGTTATTGAATTTTTTTTCCCGTCAAAAAAGAGAAGTCCGCTTATATTTTTCTTGGTATTTTTTCGCAATTTCGTGTTTTGTTAATATTTGCATCGAGAAAGAAAATAAACATGTTCGAAAGCTCGGCTCGGCTATAATACATTTGGTGGAGTTTTTCCTCGATATAAATAACATTGAAAAATGTCAAAGAAATTGAAAGCACAGGATTTCTAATACTTCTCATGCCAATTTCATTTCTTATAATATTTTAGTTGTATTTGGAATTGAATGTAGGGGTGGGGGGGGCATAACGGGGACGCAAGGCACGACGGGGCCACCCACACATACAAGTAACTACGCACACTAGCCGTGTTTTGTTTTCGCCAATAAGAAGGCATTTCGCATCGGCCTTCAGTGCGGCAGTGACCGGCGATCAGAGTGCACGCGTTTATTTTTGACGACCAATTCTTTTTTCCGGCGACATTTCATCTAATTTTGAGTGGTTACCAAAACGCGTTCAAAAAGTAAGTGTTAAGATTACTACTATAGTTTTTTTCAATGTGTGTTACTACTAATATCCACTATTGATATGTTTTAAACAAAATCACTCTGACCTTGAATTAATTTTTCTGTTCGTTATTTAAAATTCTGTTAGACATGATGGCATAACGGGGACATGGCTATGGGGCACAATGGGGTACCCCGTTGTGTGGGAAAACGCGAACAACTTAAACGGACGAAAATGTGTTAAAATCCGAACGATCCCCGGTTGAAAAAAATCTCAAAAAAACAGAAGACTCAAAAAGCTCGCTCTGATGGAGAAAATGTTGAGGAGGATGTCTTATGCATCTATTGTGTTGACTCGAACCACACTTATTTGAAGGCTTTGGAGCGTTGGGTGGCCTACCAGCTATGTGGACAGTGGGCCCATACAGCCTGTGCAGGAGTTGATTACGCAGATTTAGAAGAAATCCACATCTGCTTATTCTGTGACAAAGAAAATAGTGTACCCCGTACTGCTCCGCACTGGGTACCCCATACTGCCCCTACCCCGGGGCACGATGGAGTTTTCATGAAGGTTTTGTGAAATTAAAATTAAAAATATTATTCAATTTCTTACTTTACCAAATTCGGTGCCAAATGATAAATTAATAAGTAAACAAAGAGTTGTCATTAGTGTTCATTAAAAAATTTTTTTTTTTTATTGTTTATTTCCCTTAACGTCCCCGTTATGCCCCCCCCTCTTATCTCCACTCGCAATTATAACAAGAAATAGGAACTCATTTTCTCGATATTGATTATAATATCATCCCGAAATCTTCTACCCTTTCTGGCTTATTCTTAGTTTTCCCAAACTGGAAGTAATATTATTATAGCTGCAGGCGAAAATTCTTCGTCCCTCCTGAACGGAGGAATTCGGTTAGCACGTGTTGGTTCAGCCACTGAGATACGAAGATGAAATATCTTTCGAATATAAGTATGTTGACCCCTTTTCCAAGTAATACAGAGTGATATTTTACATTCGCAGGAATTTCATTTGAATTCCAGCGATGTTTTGTATGTTGAAGCCAAATGGAGCACTTGAACGTTCGGTATTATTTCAAACAATGTTCTAAATAACTCGGAATGACTTTAATCCGTTAATCCGAGCTATTTATGGATATATACTTGTATGAGTGCATTCTCTAAAGGATGAATTTACATTTTATTGGATGTTATTTAACTTTGGAGAAATCGGTTCCAAACCTCGAATAATCGCAGTTGTATTTATATCGTTGATCCATAACTAAGAAGCTGGGGCACGTTCTATTGGAAGTTTTATACCTCTTGCAAAGGGAAAAGGAATTCCCATATTACGATTTTAAGGAATAATTGGTATCCTGAAGATTACATTTTCCACAATAGCCCAAGTTCGGAAGATTCTTTTTCACTTATAAAAATTGCCATTTTTGTAGCTCTTCGTTGATCCAATTTGGGATATTCTGGAAATTGGAAGCCAGTTAGATTTTAATAAGATTTAAGTATGTCATTCTAGGGGACTAAAGGAGCATTTTTGTCATTGGGCTAAAATTGTATCCTCTACAAGGTAATCAAATATCCAGCCTGAAAGCTTTGAAAAAAATGGAAAATTCATTTTCAGAATAGTTCTCTACATTTATCTGTCGAATAACACTTATATATATATATATATATATATATATATATATATATATATATATATATATATATATATATAAATAGGAAAGTATCTCGACCGGCTTATCATTATAGAATGAGTATCTATCGGGGATTCATTCGGTCTTGAAGAAGGTACACTCTTTTTTGCTACCCGAGCTTTCGCAAATCTTTATTTGCTTTTTAGAGGGCTACAAAGGAAAAATATGGACATAAAAATATTCAAGCAATAATAGTATACATACTGTGCAATTTGAGATTTTCTTTGGACATATTCTATAATTATAAAAGTACAAAGGAAAACTTAAAAGATGTTGTGACATGAAAATTTGATCACTGCCAATCATTAATCATGGATGTCAAATAAAATAGGTATATACAGAGGAGTTTTAATTCAGGTATTTTCAAATGAAGAATGGTTTTTTGGTAAAAGTAGGTACGAGTAAATTTTACTTAAGTTATCAATATCAGTTTTTTTATTCATATTATCAGTTTGTAATTTAATTTCAGCCATTTCTAAAAAAAGTCTTTTATTCAAACTTTTTTCAACATGTAAGATTTTGGCACAATTATAATTCATGATGTGATCGTTATCCATGACACGTTTCGTTAAGGAACAAGAGTTTTCTTTTAAAGTTCTACAATTGCTTTTATGTAATGCTATTCGTGATTTTAAACAATTTTTGGTTTGGCCTAAATATTTTTTATTACAATTTGAACAAGGAATTTCATAAACCACGTTATACTTTTCGGTGATATGATCTTTTTGTTTCAATTTAGTATACAAGTTTTCCAATGGTTTTATTATCTTTTGTGCAATTTTCAAGTTATTCTCATGTTTGAATACATTTATAATTTTAGTAGAATGTTATGTAACTGTTCATTTTGATGGACTTCTTTTTTTTTTTTAATTGGAAATTTAATAATTTTAATTTTTCTTTATTTTTTTTTAAAATATTAATTTTTTTTTATTGGGTGACTGGAAAGGTAGTTCTTGTATCTTCCTGAACTAGTAGGTTTTAAGTACCAATCCAGTATTATCCTATTATCTGATGTTCTGATTAGGAGAGTATCTAAGAAGGGTACAGAGTTATTATGTTCTTTCTCAACTGTAAATTGTATGAATGGATTATAGCCATTGAAAATAGACTGAATATTATTTACATGATCTGTTGGTACTGCACATATAATATCATCAACATATTTTTTAAGAAAAGGGAGTCTTAATTGTAATTTTGGAATACTTGCATCTAACAAATCGTCCATTACATACTGTGCTAGAATGGGTAATAGAGTAGCTCCCATTGGAGTTCCATGTATTTGTTTATAATATGTATTATCAAACACAAAAAAAGTTATATCAAAAATTAATTCTATAAGTTCTATGAAAATAGATTTTGTTAATTTAGTATGGTTACTTATATCTTCCCAATGTTTATCAATACTAGATTTGATTAAATTTAATGGAATGTTATTAAAAAGTGAAACTACATCTAGACTTATTATGACAAAATCTTTGATGTATAAAGTCTGAAAATTCGAAAGAGTCCTTCACATAATACTCGTTGTCAATATTATAGGAAACAGTTAAGATATTTGTGACTAACTGTGATATTTTACTATTAGGAGAAGAAACTATTGGTCTTAAAATATATATATATATATATATATATATATATATATATATATATATATATATATATATATATATATATATATAGGGTGTTATGTGATGAGTGTCCGATATTTTACAGGACGATTTCTCAGTTATTTATAAGGCGAAAAGTTCAAATAAGCATGGGTCCGCAAGTCCTTCATTTTTGACATACAAAGTGTTAAACATTTATTTTTATTTTGGTTTTTCGTAAATAATTTTTGAAATAATGTCGATATTTGGACGAAAATTCGTATTTGGTGATTTTTTAATATGAGAAATTCAAATTTGATCTTAATTTGGCCCTTAATTGTAGGGGGCGCCGCCTACAGGTCTTTGTCTCTTTTGGGGAGTCACAGCTTTGTCGTGCATGTATGTATCACATTTTCTAGGTGAAAAATTCGATTCCTCTATCATTTCTATGTGAAAAAGGTATGCTTTCCGAAAGTCAGTTCAAGCATCCGTTTTCGAGATATTGTGATTTAAATTAATCGATGCACCCAATCTCCTTCTCATTGATTCGTGAACTCTTTGAAAATAAAAGTATCAAGTAAGCTAGTAAGTTTATTCCAATGTTTTTTTCGTGCTGTCATGTCAAAAATTATATATTGGCATAGTTAAATAGTTTTATTTATTATTATTGTGATTATTTGTTGAAAAATAGTAAATGTTACCAATGCAGAGTATGCTGACATATATTTTACATACGGACTTGCTAATGGAAATGCATATGAGGCTAGACGTTTGTATCAGGAGCGTTATCCGAACTGCACAACTCCTACTTCAAAAACGTATTCAAGAATTCACTCTCGGTTAAGGGAAACAGGAAGTTTCGAGAAAGCTGGTCATATGTTGGGTGCACATCAAACGGTAAGAACCCCAGAAACCGAGGAAGCAGTTCTTAATCTGGTAGAAGAACACCCAGAAACAAGCTCCAGAAAAATAGCGCTGACTTTAAACATTTCTGATGTTCTGATATGGAAAAATGTAATTGATAATTTGTTATATCCCTACCTTATTCAAAGAGTTCAGGCACTACTCCCTCGGGACTTTCCGTTACGTATCAACTTCTGTCGTTAGTTTCTCCAATGCCTTATTCAAAATTCTTTATTTGAAAATCAAATCCTATTTACCGGCGAAGCAAATTTCTCACGCAACGCTATACGCAATTTTCACAACAATCATTCGTGGTCAGAGGAAAACCCCCATGCGATACAGGAATCACATTTCCAAGAACAGTTCTCTCTCAACGTGTGGGCAGGAATCCTTGGAGATTATTTTATAGGTCCATTCTTTATTCCGGGAAGATCAAGCGGAGAGAGATATCGTCATTTTCTGAAGAAGATTTGCCTATTTTACCGGAAGATGTGCCGCTTTCACGAAATGAAATGTGGTTTATGCATGACGGTGCCCCGGGGCACATTTTAGTATCCGAGAATTTTTAGATCAAACTTTCGGCAACCGTTGGATAGGTTGGCCTCAACCATGGCCGCCTAGGTCACCAGGCCTTAACAGTTTGGATTTTTTCATGTGGGGACATCTAAAATCTTTCGTTCACCAGACACCTATCCAAAATGAAGAAGAATTAAGTAATCGAATAATTAATTCTTGTAGAACGATTCAAAATACTCCAGGAATTTTCCAAAGAGAAGAAGATTGGATGCGTGCATACAGGAGGAGGTGGACATTTCGAACCTTTATTGTGATTTTGATTTGATTTATATCTATTATTCCGCTGTTTATTGTTGTTTAGAAATTAGCATTTGAAATGTTTCTATATTGAATTTTAAAAAAAAAGTTTTCAAAATTGTTTCACTTTTTGACAAACAAATGCATCGATTAATTTAATTCAAAATATCTCCAAAACTGCTGCTTGTAGCGACTTTTCAAACGCATACTTTTTTCATCTAAAAATGGTAGAGGAATTGATTTTTCTTCTAGAAAATGTGATACATACATGCACGACAAAGTTGCGACTCCCCAAAAGAGACAAAGACCTATAGGCGGTGCCCCTACAATTAAGGGGCAAAATAAGAAAAAATTTGAATTTATCATATAAAAAAATCCCCAAATACCAATTTTCGTCCAAATATCGACATTATTTTGAAAATACGAAAAACCAAAATAATCATAAATTTCTAACACCCTATATATATATATATATATATATATATATATATATATATATATATATATATATATATATATATATATAATGAAAAAGGAAATTGTGGCATAATGGACATATTTAAATTAAAGGAAAAAAAGGATCCTCCAGCGAGACTCGAACTCGCAACCCTAAGCTTGCCGGACCTATGCTCTACCAATTGAGCTATGAAGGCTATGCGAAATCGACACACACTCGTGAACACTTTACTTCCTTCAATTTAATGCGATGTTGGGAAATGAAATAGAAAAATCAAACGTACTTATCAGTGGCCGTCGAGACCCGGTACCTATTCACCCAAACATCATCGTCGAAGTGACGATTTCAGTAGAAGATCCAGGAAGATGATCTCCAACCACTGATAAGATTTTAGCCAAATATAAGTTGTGAAGTGGGGAATTGTTGTCCGTGAGAAATTATGAAAAAGAAATTGTGGCATAATGGACATATTTAAATTAAAGAAAAAAAACATCCTCCAGCGAGACTCGAACTCGCAACCCTAAGCTTGCCGGACCTATGCTCTACCAATTGAGCTATGAAGGCTATGCGAAATCGACACACACTCGTGAACACTTTACTTCCTTCAATTTAATGCGATGTTGGGAAATGAAATAGAAAAATCAAACGTACTCATCAGTCTCATCTTCCTGGATCTTCTACTGAAATCGTCACTTCGACGATGATGTTTGGGTGAATAGGTACCGGGTTTCGACGGCCACTGATAAGTACGTTTGATTTTTCTATTCATTCCCAACATCGATAAATGAAGGAATAAATTTCACAGTGTGTCGATTCATAGCCTTCATAGCTCAATTGGTAACTAGGTCCGGCAATAGTTGCAAGTTCGAGTCTCGCTGGAGATGCTTTCTTTAATTTAAATATGTCCATATGCCAGAATTTCCTTCTATTTCTCACGGACAACATCCCACTTCACAACTATATTGGCTAAAATCTTATCAGTGGTTGGAGATCATCTTCCTGATCTTCTACGAAATCGTCACTTCGTGATGATGTTTGGTGAAATACCGGTCTCGACGGCATAAGTACGTTTGATTTCTATTTCATTTCCCAACATCGATTAAATGAAGGAAGTAAAGTGTTCACGAGGTGTCGATTTCGCATACCCTTTCATAGCTCAATGTAAGCATAGGTCCGCAAGCTAGGTTGCGAGTCGATCTCGCTGGAGGATGCTTTTCTTTAATTTAAATATGTCCATTATGCCACAATTTCCTTTTTCATAATTTCTCACGGACAACAATTCCCCACTTCACAACTTATATTTGGCTAAAATCTTATCAGTGGTTGGAGATCATCTTCCTGGATCTTCTACTGAAATCGTCACTTCGACGATGATGTTTGGGTGAATAGGTACCGGGTCTCGACGGCCACTGGTAAGTACGTTTGATTTTTCTATTTCATTTCCCAACATCGCATTAAATTGAAGGAAGTAAAGTGTTCACGAGTGTGTGTCGATTTCGCATAGCCTTCATAGCTCAATTGGTAGAGCATAGGTCCGGCAAGCTTAGGGTTGCGAGTTCGAGTCTCGCTGGAGGATGCTTTTTTTCTTTAATTTAAATATGTCCATTATGCCACAATTTCCTTTTTCATAATTTCTAATGGACAACAATTATATATATATACCCCACTTCACAATATATATATATATATATATATATATATATATTATATATTGAGCAAGGTAAGTTGGGAATGAACAAGAAATCGTGTAAACTCCAGACCTGTTATATAAGGGGAATGTTACCTTCAGTGTTACAAAAAGTTTTCGATAGAGTGTGGCAAGGGTAAAATGAGATGATAATATATTTGTATTCAAAACGATTCGAACATCATAGGAAACTTTGCCTGAGAAAGGAAGTGATGTGAATGAGGAGGTTTTGAATCTTTCAGAAAGGAAAGAAAAAATAAGAGGAAGGTTTAAAGATAAATTCTGTTCAGGAGGTGTGGAGGATAGCCGTTTTTGTAAACTATTTGTTTGATAATACTGAGCTCCTCAATGAAATTGTCATTCGATATCGGAATTGTAAAAAGCCTGTTGAGTAGGGAATTGGAACCTGCATGTTTGTGTGCATTAGAGTGGCAACAGACTTTGTACCATTTCGATGTCAGATGACAATTTCAGTTAGGAGCTCAGTATTATGAAACAAATAGCTTACAACAACGGCTATTCTCCTTACCTACTGAACAGACTTTATCACCGACACATGACCAAATCTTCAAACCTTTCTCTTATTTCTTCCCTTTCTGAAACATTCGAAAACTCCTTTTTCACTTCACTCCCTTTCTTAGGCAAAGGTTCGAAACGTTTTGAATAGCCACAATAAATATATTATCATCTCATTTTACACTTGCCACACTCTATCAGAAACTTTTTGTAACACTAAAGACAACATTTTTTTGAGTAACAGGTCTGGAGTTTACTTGATTTCTTGTTCATTTCCAACTTGCAATGCTCAATATATCGGTCAGTGTGCAATGAAGATCATTACCAGAGTCATGGAACATGTCAAGATTACCGAAAAACACCCCTGTTCCAATATTCTAAGACCTACAAATCTTACACGTTTGTGAAAAAAGCAATAAACTCAATCTTCTAGAAATTTTCGAAATCAACTACTCCATCAATAATAGTAATGTAATTTCGTTGAATGAACAGATCAACTTCGATTGTATTGATTTCTCCAACTCCCTTGTTTTCTATTTCCTAATTTCCAAACTTCATTTATCAGAATGTTGAAATTTGTCACCTGTTGAATTTGGTTTCTTTCCAGTAATTTAATCCAGAGTAGCTAGATGTTACCTTTACTTTGATAACATCGCTATCTACCTTTGTTTTACATCCCCTCTTTTAAAATTCACGTTTCGATGTGCAGGCATTGTATATTCAATTATAACAAATAATCTTGTCAATTTTTATCAAATGTTCTTTTGGTAAACCATACAGTTGATCGCCGAGAGGTCGGATTGTGTTTTGATTAGACATTATCCGGCATGTATTTGTGTTGCATTGTTTCATAATTGTTTTTATTTTAAGTAACATGAACAATTTTACATTATTTTACTGATCGAATGTCGAATATTATTAATGAGCATTTCAGTAGCTATCAGCGTTTTGATTAACATCAACAGACATTCGTTTCAATTTATGGGATTGTTATCAATTTGATCTATTTTGTATTGCAAAACCTAAACAACGCATGTTTACAAGCTCCTAGCGTTCTGGTTTCTCCTTACATGTACAATATGTTCACAATATGGGATGATAATCATTTCCATCATTATTATTAGAGCTATATGATACAAAAACTGTGTTATTCCATTGTTGCAAATATAATTGCACCTTTGGAAATAACACTTGCGTTTTTCAATGTAATTGATGAACCGGACGTGGATACGCTTTCGTTATATGGCATTAAAAGAATCAAATAAGTTAGACTTCATACATGGGTGTTGCGTAATACAAAAGAGTAATAATATATACTAATATTATAAAAAGGTCAAATTTGTTTGTTTTTTGTATATATGGGGTAATCTCTGGAACTACTGAACCGATTAATTTTTTTTTCATCAATGAAAAACTATCCCTGAGTAACATAGGTTATGATTAATTTGGACAAAAATGAGTTTTTAGTTTGAAATCTCAATATTTGTAAATTAAGTCGGAAAAAAAGCGCTGCTTGGCTACTTTATTGGCGTGCACTAACCAATTTGTTAGATATACGAGAAAATACCAGTTAGGTTTCCAGCTTTCATGTTTTTTTGAACCTATGCTTATAATAAGACTTGAAAATGGGTGTGTATTCGTTACCTGAAATATATTTCAGATATTTTCAAATCCTCATGTAGGGAATACAAAATCGATACCGATTGACATCTCTATATTTTTCAATTCTAATGACATCAATATGTCGGCATGTGTTGTACATCGCATATATAATGATCGATATGACAAACAACACTGATTAGTATTCTCATCACAACCGAATATACATTTATGAACATTCGAATACTCATATAAAGGTTGATTTGCATCAAATATTGGATGCAATCATATCCGAGAAAAACAATTGATACAACAAACCAAACTCCTCATGAAAACATGTCATTCAATTTATGTATTCTGTGAATTGAATTAGCAAAAATATGTTTCTTCAAAAGTTTGAAACATACTCATTGAATATTGATTGTAAGCTGTTCATAGAAAAATGTTTCTCAAAATATTTTCGGTTATACATCCATCCACTTCAAAAATAAAAAACCTGCAAATATTAATACAATACTTTGGATCTTCTCCGATAAGTAAACGCCTTCTTGACAGAAAAATATAGTCAACCACTCAGTAAGTAGCCGTATTCTGAATTTTGTCCGAAAATTTTATTGATTTGTGAGGTTTGAAGATTTATTAACTATATCCGTTTCCGCTTATTTCAAATATCAATTTTCATACTGATACTGTTAAATTGGTCGTTTGATGGAGCTTTCTGAGCCCTACAAATTTCACTTGTGATGAAATTGCATCTAAGATGTACTTAAACAACTTGAAAACATAATATTGTGGTTAAATAATTAATAATAATAATAATAACAACTTTATTCATCCCAAGAAATAATACAATTATTTATATTAGGGATACAATAATACAAAATAAAAAAACATATATTTTAAAAAGTTATGAATTATTTTATCATATGGGATAAATCAATAAAAGGTTATATTTCTCTTATTATGATCTTGTATATTATGTTTTGCACAATAAAATGAATAAATTATCGAGAGATCCAATATTTTTTCAAATGAGTCTTGAAAAGGCTATTAAAACGCATATTTTTCGAGTGATCAGGAATTGAATTGTATGTCATTATACCTTGATAAAATATTGACTTCCGACCAAAGTTTGATTTTATCGGAATAGTACATAAATTTTTACACTGACGAGTATTATAGTCATGGATATAATCAATTTGTGTGAATGTGAGGTTAGAATGTTTAGCAGAATTTTTTGTTTGCTCTGAATTATTTTGTATATGATTCGTTTTGATGTGTCATGTGCATCTCTCTTTGATGTATATCTGTGACGAACGCACAAGCTATGTCTTGTCAAAACGTCTATTTGTCAGGAATATATCTGTACGCGCCATCGTTTTTTTTATTTTATTGATATTACAAAATTAGTAGTGGTAGTTATAAGAAGATTCCACGAGTTTTTTTATATTTCGATAAGATTTCTCATACATTGTGTAACAGAATATGGAGAACGTGAATGTGATGGCATTGCATCCCACCAATATCCCAACCAGCATCATAGTGACGGAAACTGATACTGCAACTTCGACTCGGTGGTTATTACGTAGTCACCACTAAATCTACCACTACACAGTAAGACTAACTGAAATTTTATATTTGCATGGTTGTAGTCACGTTAATCCTACCTATGGTAGCCACTTTACAGTTCTATAACTTGTTAGTTGGGCAAATTATCGCGAATTAAAAGTTTCACTGCTCTGGTAAACATAATCTAACCAACTGCCTGTTGATGAATCGTCTTCGAGAATTTCTAGGATTTCCTCAATATCAGCCATTTCTGGTAAAACAGGTATTTCTACATGTCCTTCTTGTTCTTCTCTTGAAGACTCCATATCGACACAGTAAATATACGAAGTATTAGATTTCAGTAAGAATACTTCAGTTTATAAATCACTAGCTGCACTTTGTATACAATAATCATGAACTGGAAGTTGTTTTTTTTATTACTTTATTTAACGTCGGCCTATTTCTGCGACCAGGGCTAAACACCGACGCCGGTGAGCAGACTCCCCCCAACCGGAAATTTTGTCGAATCTCTGTTGTTTCCGAGGTAGGGTTCTTCAACGAGCTCAACATCTATGAATTCGGGACCGCCATCTTAACGTCCCCTCCAAAGGACGCCATATCTATCGTCTTATCTCGTGCTCATTGATGAGACGCCTGCATCTGCGAATATGCTATTACGCTACAGTTGTTAGGGCATTTTAACGCGCACCTTTCTTGTCAGGTGGTCACCGAACGTGCTCGACGTTGCTTGGCTCAGATATCGATAAGACTCTCGTCAACCTGACCAGCCGCCGGTGCCCATTTGGAAGTTGATTATTATCGTAAAGATCAAATGGGCCATTGAGAGCTTCAAACCTTTTGAATCGGCCTCATTACAAAATGACCTTGAAATAATAGAGCCCTTCTTGGGATGTTCAAGGCCAGTTTCATTTTCGGTCACATACCGAAAGCTTGGAGGGAGGCTGCATTGGTGTTCATACCAAAGACTGAGAGACGTCCAGCAGACGAACCAAAGTCTTATCGCCCCATCAGTCTTACCTCGTTTCTCTTGAAAACAATGGAGAAAATAATAGGTTGTTATATGAAAAGAACAATCCTTTTGGACAGATCACTTCACGAAAAACAGTTTGCCCATCAAGGAGGAAAATCAACGATTAATGCTCTACAATGCTTAGTTGAAAACATTGAAAAGACATACTTGGCCAAAGAAATGGCTCTATGTGCATTCATCAGATGGATACATACAATTCTGAAAAGCAGAATAATTGTAGCTTCTCTCGGAGAAGAAACGGTCAGAATGACAGCGGAAAAAGGTTGTTCCCAAGGCGGGGTTCTATTGCTTTTGCTGAGGTCACTGACCGTGGATAATCTGATAGTGAAGCTTTATGAATAGGCAATTACGACTCAAGGTTACGCCGATGGGCTGGTCGTCACTATTAGGAGCAAACATGACGGGATGATATCCAATCGCATGCAGATAATCACAAGCTTGTGCGCAAAGGAGGGACTAAATGTAAACCCTGAATGAAAGTCAGATAACCTTTACCAATGAAATAAAAAATCTGGGCGTCATAATCGACCAGAGACTAACATGGAATAGTCATATTAAAAATATAGTCATATTGAAAATATGCTTTCCAAGGCTATAACGCCAACCTGGACGTACCGCAGAGTTTTTGGCAAGACATGGGGTTGGAAGCCTAAAATGATATACTGGGTATATCAAACGATTAACAAACCTAAGGTCACCTATGCCCCATTAATACACTTGTGTGTGATGAAAGAATTGGCAAAAAGTGCCTTCAGACTGTACCAGGCATCCATCATGGATGCTGGAAATCTGAAGATTCTGGAAAATATTTCCCTAGAATCCAGGAACAAGCCATCAGATATTATGCCAGCTAGGCACACTTTGAAGTAAATTATGAAGTGGTTATTCACATCGAACGGGCCTCAACTAGAAAGAAATGCATCAGTAAGGTATACTGAGGGTTCCAAATGGGACGAAAGGGCTGGAGTGGGAATAACGGGTCCTAGTTTCAGGATCTCAAAATCCCTAGGGTAAGCCCCAAACATTTTTAAAGCAGAAATTCATTCTATAGAAATTTGCGCCCAAGAATGCCTTGCAAGAGTCAAATACTTGTAAGTCTGGACTGACTTGGGACTGCAAACTCTCCCTATGAACAATCAGGTTACTCTGATATGGGTGCCAGGTCACAAGGCAATCAAAGGCAATGAAGAAGCGGACAGCCTTGCCAAGGAAGGTGCAAACACTCAATTTTCTTGCCCGGAACCCTTCTGTGTTCTTTCCAAAGCTCACATCAACGAAGAGTTTCTGCGCTGGGAAGCTGACCAAATTAAAATCCACCTGGAAGAAAGCGAAAAATGTTTCGAAGTACCTATCATATAAGTCCTAAAACGATACTAGAAACAATTATCATCTTTCATTCATATATCTTTTCATCATTATGAAGGGATAGTATACATAATGATGAAAATATATATGAATGAAAGATGATAATTGTTTCTAGTGTCGTTTTAGGATCTACATGGTAGGATGATAGGTACTTTGAAACAATTTTCGTTTTCTTCCAGCCTAAATAACTATTTAGATATTTATCTTAAAGCAACGTTTTCACATACATTTATTCAAATCAGATATCTGCAGTTCCTGTCAAAAAAATCGCTTTTGCCCCACTATTCCATTTTTTGGGAACCATGCATACAAAGGACCGGACCCCAAAGGGTTTGAATAAATCAAGGGAGATATCAAAGAAAGTATTTCTTTGGCTGTGGCAGAGTTCCAATAAAGTTTTTGTTATGCTCGATTAAATTTTTTTTTAACCGACGAAACCAAGAAGGAGGAGGTTCTCTAGTTGACGCGTATATATTTTTTTTCATGTATGACCACGCATAACTTTTTACTGAGACGTCCAATTCCGATAATTATTTTTTCAGTGGATAGGGTGTACTTCCAAGTTGGTCCATTTTGAATATGAAAGATGAAATCCAACCCTAAGGGTAGCAAAATGAAGGATATTGATCACTCACCCTCTGAAATCTGGTCCGTTTACAGATTCTATCAGGCATAACTTTGTACTGGGTTCTTCGATTTGAATGATTCTTCTTTTATTAGATAGGGTATACCTCATAGTTGATCATATTTGAATTTTGAATGGAATTATCCACCTTCACGGGTAGAAGAATAGGGGATAATTGATTTTTCACTTGTGAACATTGGCACACATATGTAGTTGACAATGACAGATCGCTACTGTCATTATATTTGTTCTCCTACATCCGTCACAATCATTATATTCTATGAGAGGATGGAATGATATACAAAGTAATGAAATAAACTAACCAGAACTACAAAAATAATTTATATTACAACAAATAGTAAAAGTAGATGATCATATTATTTAACTGGTAATAGTTGAAGTAAGGTGGGTAAGTGAGTATTTTGGAAGTAAACAAAAAACAAGGAGGTAGTAATTAATAGATTTCAGCCACAAAAAATTGAAAAATAAAAACTTTTTTTACAAAAAATTAAACCGACGAAATACGGAACTGAAAAGTAAAGAATATAATAAACCTTCTTAGTCTCAATAACTAAGCTCTTAAACTAATGTAAGTAACTAATTTTGAGTCGGCGCCAAACGAACAATCAACGAAGATCATTAAATTACTTCAAAAAAATTATCAGAATGTCACCGCGCAACTCGATGCCATCATTTTACGCCTTACCTAATTCATTTGCTTGTTTGTTTGGCGCCGACTCAAAATTAGTTACTTACATTAGTTTAGGAGCTTAGTTATTGAGACTAAGAAGGTTAATTTTATTTTTTACTTTTCAGTTCCGTATTTCGTCGGTTTAATTTTTTGTTATTGGGTTTACGTTCAACCATCAAGAGTTAGTTTTCTAACTATGAATCAGATCATAAGTGTTATTCCATATTTCATCTTGTCCCACAGGTTAGAAAAACATCTGCCTCTTCGTCTCCCACATCTCTCGGAAATGTTCGGATAATTGAATCTAGTACGAGACACCCTGTTTGCGTCGACTACCCTTCCTGAAAAGCTACGCTTTATTGTGGCACCGCATCCCCATTACTGCACCGACACATCTCTCATCCGAATTCCCCCAGTCTCCCACGCGTCCGAGTCTCTCTTTTCAGCTTCAGCAGGAGAGCTTTGGAGTGTCTCGTGCTTTCGCCGTCATTTCAGTCGGAATCCGTCACAGGCGGTGCGTTGAGTGTTTATGTGTGTGCTTGTGCGGCTCGTGTAGAAAGTACGCGACGGTATTTTTGAACTTGATGTGTGATCATTTCTTTCGCCGGATTGTGGCAGTATAGTCGACGACGGCAATATGCTCGGATATAATTGCAGGAGGGCTGCGAGGAAAACGGAGGGTTGAGATTATTAACGGCAGATCAATCGAGATGTATCGGAGGTGTGTAAAGATGATTACTTTTGTAAGATAACTGTAACATATGATACGTATATCTACTATGAATATATACTAAACATAAAGTGGTGGATTTTTATCCCTGATTGAGTGGGCAATGGAAAATTTTTATTATCCACTTATATGTGTTACATGTCATTGTGATATTTGTTGTGTATAATTTCTATAATTCAATTCAGTACATGATTTATAATAATAGTGGAATAATAACTCGAAAACAAACTTTATTGATAATATCATTCATTACATTATTAAAAATTTTGATTCGCATTTCAGCAATTGCTTTTTTGCGTGCATTTTTTGACCTTACTCAGAATAATTTTTTTATGTATTAGACTGATCGCAACTATAGAAAGATCAGAGACTATTTATTCACGGATACTGAGCAATTCTAGATCGTTAAAAAATATATCTGACTAGTAGGTACTCTAAGAACCACGGAAATTTGACGTGCACAACAATCGGAGTTATGAGCGTTATAATAAACTATATAAAAAAATACTTCGCAGATTTTCGGTCGTAGAGTATTTACCGGGAATTTGGATTATAGATAATCAATGGTTTCTTTACAAATAAACTAAACGCCACAAGTGATATATTTCAGCTCCCAATAGAGATATTTATTGTAGATCTCTTCGAATATTATTTCAATTATGATACATAATTTTTCTCTAGAAGCAAAAAAGTTACGAAACAAAACTTTTTTTCAATCATTACCCGGAGAAACGTAGGAAAATTTAGGATACATTTTTGGAATCGATTATTATTTTATGTATTATTTTGTATTTACTTCAGTTAACGATCAGCTCGACTGGATTCATCCGTTGCTAGAGTTTCATTATTATAATTATTACTCCTATTATTGAAAGTGAAACATTGATTTGTTTTTACACTGGAGTAGTTCAGTAATTATTTAGGAATAATTTACCCTTTGTTTGGATTCGGTCAGTACATTCACATCGAATATATCTTATTGCAAAACGTACTCCAAAACGTTGCAAAGCTAAACTTTGTTAGTCAATTTTTTAAATATGAACCTTGAAAATACCTAAGCTCTTTGATATAGTGTGATCTACCTCTTTGGGATTTCTAACACGATCTTATATTTTCGAATTTTGACTTACTGCAAATAGTATATTATATATATGAGCCACTTCATATACCACCATGTTGAAAAGAGCTGAAGCCACGCTGTACATTGAACTACATCTGATAGATATTTTGAAAGGATCCTAACTCAATTTATAAAATCTGCAAGTAAAAACTTGCATTATTATTCATATTGTTATTTGATTTTTTTTCCAGGCTCAATTAAAAACTCATATAGATGAATGAGACAAATAACATTTTTTTCCAAGTAGAACTCACCAGAATTAATTTGATGCAAGACTGACATCGCATTCACTAGGTCATCAATACATTTTTGATTGTTTTATTGTATTCTGTTCGATATTCAGGAAAAAAACTTCATTTTCATCGTGGATTTTTTAATTACCAGAAAAATATTTCTATTCAATATTTAACTGAGAATAATTTCCTTTTCAACTTGAATACCTCCCAGGAAGTTATCTCGAACGATGGAAGATAGTGACTGAAGTTTATCTTTGAGTAACAGATTATTCCATATCCGAGTTTATGAACACCCTGTTCATATTTTCAAACAAATCAATATACCACCATGTAGTTACATACAGCTCTAATTGGTACTGGTTACTATTTTTCAACTAACAAAACTAGTTTATTGTCTACATCTCCCATGTATACACAAACCCTGATTCATTGTGCTTTCTAGTGTGACACTAGTCATACCAATGTGAAAAAGAATGTCGGATAGTGAAATGAGAATTTTGAAAAAATAATAAAATTGACAAAGAAAATTGAGAAAACGAAATAGCTGATTCGCGTGCGTCTTTTTTCCACTTAAATTATATTCAATCCTCGAAATTATAGGCCTAGGTACTATATATATCGTTTTCCCCCTAACTTGACCTACCTGATGGATACAGTTCACCGAACGTGTCCTTTAAAAATTGTTTATGATATATTTGCATTGAAAATTTAATGAAATATACTTCTCCCAAAGAAAATTTCGGAAAATACGTGTGGATTAGGAAAGCAGTGAGTAAACTATAATCGTATATTCGAGTTCTGATTCTCAGAAACAATACGTTAGTTCAATATGATGTTGATTATACTGATAATAAGACATTCTCAACCGAAAATATTTCTACCTAAGGTGTAAAGATCCATGATGAAAAATACCTACCCTTTCAGACCATATATATATTGAACTAAACCAGAGTGATATTGTATTTCTATTGAAAAAACAATTTAAAAATGAGAATATTATATTTAGTTCAATATAATATTTGACATGATGAAATTTTCGTGAAAGGAATTTGCAGGGATGGTTCCAATTATATTTGATCATTACATGTTAATTCGCTTCATTATAAGTCAGTTCCCTACATATGTATTATATAATTATTGTTTGAAGCTTAGTTTTTGTGGGGGAATACTCATTCTTGACATTTTTCTGGGATTATAACCTTCCACAAGAAACTCCTCGAGAAAAACAGCGAAAATCTGATACATTTTCATCTACATAAAAAAGATTTTTGAAAAAAGGGAATGGATACGTCAAGAAGAGAAGTATCTTTGAATTCAATAATTTTTTATTATAGCCTAAAGTTAGAATACGATAAGTTACTGACTAATTGAATATTCATTAATTTGTGAAAAATAGTGTGGTGTACTTATCGAGACAAATTAATTAATTTGCCCTTCTTACTTGTATAGATTCCCTGATCCATTTCATTTTGTTTTTAGATTGTGGAAGGTTATAATCCCAGAAAAATGTCAAGAATATTAAATAATGTTTTCATAGGGAGTTTGAGATCAAGGTCTATTATGTTAGGTGACTTGGAAACATTTCTGAACCTGGAATAATCCCCTTACAGCTACAAAAAATGTTATCGCAAAAATGTAACAGTTGAATTGGAAACAGCAATTATTAAAGAAAACATTTTTAAAACAGAAATCGTCATATAGAAGGAAAAAGATACCTCGGTTCTGGGACAAGTAATACATCATAGATTATCTTTTTCATTAACCAACTCATAGAGTTTTGATGCAGATTGTATCATATTATTTTCACTCGAAGGTTTTCGAAAAAATCGTATCAATTCTGACAGAAAGCGACATGTTATACTGAAAAAAAGTGGGTTCAACTATGGACTCTAAGATGTTAGAGGAATTATTATGATCCAATTATTCCAAATTGCGACAATAAAAGCAAAACCACTTGTAAAGTCATGAGAAGTTTGAAAAACAATGAGAACACCAGAGTCTTGAACATGAATATCATCATCAAAAATAAATAAATGATTTGTCGCAGTAAAAATGAAACGTTTTCAATGACGCACTAAAAAACATAAATGATATTCCTCGAATAGATCTCGACAATCTCGAACATAATCTCAAGGTTAACTTCACGTCAATGGCGCTTCCATTCACAGAGGTTGAAATTTTCAAAATATTCTCAACACTTAAAAATAAATGTTCTACAGGATCAGATGACATATCCTCTTATATCATTGAATAATTCAGAACGGAAGTGACCAAACCCATATCATAAACTATTCGGTGGAGACAGGCACTCTCCCATATGCCTTCTAAAAATTGTAGACCCATCTCACTGAAATCTGTTTGAATACTGCATGCTGGATAGAATAAAATTATTCATCATAAACTCCAATCTGATAAAAAATTAAGCATGGATTCAGAAAATAAAAATCAACAACTACAGCACCAACTGAATTATACATTGACATTCTTGATGAATTAGATGCAAAAAAGAGGAGCAGCATATAACTGATTCAAATCATTCCTCAGCAATAGACTTTTACAAATATCTCATTAAAATGAGAATGGTTAAACAACAACACATCAGTCTCATGATACCCATGGGGGAGGTTGGGGTTCCACAGGGGAGTGAGCTCTCCACAACTATCATTCCCTAAATAAAGATATAGTTAAGTATCTAGAAGAATTCAAATGAACATTTTATTCTGATAATTTCTATCTCAGTATCGAAAGAATATGCAAATCTCAATCAAGAAACATGCAACAGTCTTATGGAAATATTTCTGAAGTGGTTCTCTACGAATGAGCTCTTTCTGAATGCAAACAAAACGCAATTTCTAATTTAATCGAATGATATGAATTGAAAAGTTATTATAACATTTTTAGGATGAGCGAGGCAATGGAACTTAATATCAAGGAAATCACAAAAATACCATAGATGCCTTTGTATGGTAGTGAATCTGAATATACTAAAATAACTTTCAGCTGAAATACAATGACGCCTCTCATATGGAATCCAACTTTGAGGCATGCCTTTTGCTGTATAAAAGTTATTTATCATTCAGAAAAAAATGTATACGCACATGTTGAACAAAAGTCAACTTGTATATTCTAGAAATGTCCTATTATATTCACAAATACACAAAAATGCCTTTCTACTGCCGTAGCGATATCTATAGCTACAACACAGAGTGCAATCTTCCTTTATGTATGCCCCAAAATAACATATCGCTGAAAGGTCCTATCTCCAATGGATCAGCAGTTGTCACAGAACTGGATTGAAAATATTAGGAACTATTCATCCACACATATAGTTTGATCAACAAGTTGAAAGGGGTGTTAATTATTGATAAAGCTCCTAAAAATATGAGCGATAGCTCATTGGACTCTGAATAACGTGTAGAAATATGTTTTCGATGATTTTACACCACATAAAAAATTGCAATTGTTATTAGCACATGAAATATTTTTTTTTAAGTATTAAATATAAATTTGAATATTTGAAAGAATTATGCTGTTTCTGAACACTTGAAAGAATAAAGTTCCGTTGGAAAGAAATTATTATGTTGAATTTTCAAAAAGTTATACAATTGTTAACTAACAAGTTTTTTTCCGACCTCCGTTTTCACAAATGGCGACATAAAAGTTTAAATAATTGAGTTATAAATTGTTTGCCTTTCTTATATATATATATATATATATATATATATATATATATATATTGTTATGTTATGTTATGCCAGTTGTAAATTTTAAAAGACAAAAAAGCCACAAAAAAATAAATAATAAATAATTATCAATTTCAAGAGTTTGCTTGTAAATAACTTTTAAAATCCAATGTAGTTTATGAGCCTAGGTATGATATGGATAGATAAAAATGTCAAAGTACTATAAAACAGTCAATTAGATACACTATCAAAATTATTATAACTCATAATTGCTCAAAAGACAACTAAAAGTCAAGATTTAAAAAAATTCATAAATTGTACAAACTTAAAGTTAGCCAATGAAGAACAGCAAACGTTTTTATGAAAGATAGCCAATCAGAGAAGAGATGATCAAATGAAAAGTTGGAAATTGTGAGAGAATGGCAAAGAAAGGTATCATAAGCAATTATCATTCAAACTTGTAAAATAAGAATGGGAATTTAATTGTGTGTATAAATTGTGCAACATTAATATAAACAGTGCAAAGTGACAATTTGGTTCGCGAATTCGAAATTTCAAATGGAACAACAACAAGGGCAAGAGGTTGCGAAGCGACGAAAAAACAAAGCTTCGAGGAGATCGAAAATATTTTCCAAAGCGGAAGCACGCACAAAATTTCACTAAAAGAAAAATGGAATAATTCCATCATTTGCTTAACAAAACAAGATTACCTTAATGATATCATATATCCACGATTCCAAAAGCTGAGTCCCGCATCGATACGTTCCTGGCACATGGTTATTGCAGTCCTAACGAAGGCTGGAGAGAGGAGACTTCCTGTTTTTATAGTGACGTTCGCTGACAATTATTATTACAGGGTCAGGAATATCTATTTACATCATATCAATTTGGCTCTCAAAGAATACCACAAAATCATTATCAATCTTTATAATTTTCAATATAACAAAACATACCAATATATATATATATATATATATATATATATTTATATATATATATATATATATGTATATATATTTACTTGAGAAGATCGCGTGATAAAAGTCTTTATAAATGTTTAACGTTAAAAATCAATGAAATATTCAAAAAATGATGTTACATTTTTTTTATACAAATGTTATATTATTGCTGTGTTTGCATCTAAAATGGCATTTTGTAACGTTGGGTAAATGTTTTTTGTCATTTGTTAATAAATTATTTATAAACAAATAGACAAGTTTACTATATAAAAACATGTTTTTCTCCATTTTTTTTGTCATGACAAAATAATGATTAAAAAAAACTTAAAAACATTTTTTTATTGTTTATAATCGTTTTTTTATATTTCTATTGTTTGAATAATAAGTTGAGAAATTATTTTTTCTTTAAAAATCATAATTGGCATTTCTCAATAGGGTAACAGAAAATGTTTATCAATAATTACGAGGGGGAAACAATAACCCAAAATATGTACATCATAATTAAATATCTGATAATGAACAATATTTAAAATATATTTAAAAAAACGCACCAATGAAATATTTAAAATAAATTTAGGGTATGATAGTATTTATTGTACTGACTATTCCACGCACCTTGGAATTTTCACAAAATCTGACCAATCAAAAACCAAAGACAGCTTGTATTATCGCGAAAACACCAGCTGTCTTTCAATTCTGATTGGTCTATCAGCGTGGTGTTTTCAACGACGTAACCATGGATACGGATCGCAATGCAAAGTTTGACAGTTTGACCAAAAATAGTTGTAGCTGCAAACGTCAAAATAAGTCGCTTCGATGCTACTTCAAACGAAGTAATAAACCAAACTTTTGAAGTAAATATACCCAGTAACACAAAAAAATCAAAATCTTATAAATGGAGACAATTTATGACGTTCTGTGCGGAACGCAACTACAAATTAGATGCAGAAAATAGCAACGAAAGATTAGCATTCATTCTGAAAGACTGGGCATTCAATATGCGGAAAATTGATGGTAGTGATTACAAGGAGAGTGTTATTAAAACCATATGGAACACTACTGCAAAATTAGTACAAGAAAAATATTTTTGTGAGTATCAGAGACATATTGACCCCTTCAAAGATATAATGTTCGAAGAGGCGAGGGCGGCTCGAGAGAGTAAGAGAAAACTGTTGCGAGCTGTACCCGAAAAAAAGAAAATAAGTTCTGTCGCTAAGACTTAAGACGAATATAGAAATATGTGTTTACAAACGGACGAAGACACGCCAGAGGGATCCAAAAGAAGTTTTCTCACATAGCTGCAGTAGAACTAGCTTGGAGAGGTAACGAAGTAACTTTTTCCAAGTTAAATTTTTTTATGGAAGAGACTGACAACAAAGGCTGTTTAAGAATCAGAATTGCATATAACCCGATATTCTCCAAAACCCGCCAAGGTGCTGATAAAAACTGTGCAGATACTAAATGGCTTACTCCAAATAACGGTCATACTATTCAAAATGTTTACAGTTTATGAGAATTATAGTCGAGAATAATGTATTATGTTCGTGCTCATAAAAAATTATTCATTGTTATAGGTAACAAATAATAATTAAAACAAATTGTTTATAGTTACAATAAATATTTCATGATTATTATTAAATTTGAATTATTTATTATTATTAAATTTCTTCCTCTCATTCTGACCTTTCACTTTGTTCGTGAAATAGTCTAATAAAATACCACTCGTGATTGAATTTATCTTATAAGTCTGTCTTTTATTTCTAAACTCAACTGAGTTGCTTAAAGAAAACACCACTCGTCCTGCGGACTCGTGGTGTTTTCAAGCAACTCAGTTTCGTTTAGAAATAAATCGACCGACTTATCGCGAAAATTCAGTCACTAGTGGTATTACTACTGAAAATGTATTTAAATAATGATCAAAATATACCGATGCTATTTAAAATACTGGAAATGTACTTGGGTTTGAAATGTAATGAAAATAAATGGTGAATATAATATTTGGGGAAATTAAGGTAATAAAAACGTGATGGAACTATTGAAGTGAAGGAATCAACGATTTTGGTATAATTTATCCCGTGTGTATAACTGTTAGTAAGAAATTAAAATGAAAGTTTACAAGATATTGGGACATGTTATTTTATTTTATTCAAAAATCCTTTATTTAAGGATCAGGGTGAATAACTGAAGAATGAAAAGTATTCCAAAATAAATATTCATTAATAAATGAAATAAATAATATAATAAACAAAGGTTTAAAGGTCAAACCAAAAACAAAAGACATGCTGATAAAAAAACAGGATAATTAAATTTCCAATAATTTTCCTAAAAATCATTTCTTTCCTAAAAACCTTATTCGGAGTATTCCAATTATTCAAAAAACAATTAGCCAAATCGGTCCAGCCACCGTTTTTATAAATTAAAAAACAATGTAATCTCGACCGGGATTCGTATCTGTGACCTTTTGCTTGGTAATACATGACTCGATAGACTTTTTCTTCGCCAAATTTTTTATATACCCAAATTTTACAATTTTCGGGCAACTTTTCAGATTTTTTTTCCGTATCAACCATCCTCGAGGTATTACGAACATTAAATTTTTTTATCCAAATCGGTCCAGCTGTTTTCACGTTTTGGGGTTGGGAATCTGAATGGGGATATACATCTGTATGGGGCTAGGATGTTACCTTCATAGATTTTTTGATTTTCTAACCTTACTTTCTCCCTTGCGCGATGCCTGTAAGGTCGAGAATCGCAATAGTGTTCAATATCGTGGAGCACACTCTGATCGCAAAACAACGTCCGCTCGTCACGTATGGAGAGATTGTGTGATCCTAACCTCATTTTTTGTGGACCTTAAAAAAACAAATAGATAGACAAAAAACGAGTTAATATTGTATTGTCATCGTAGCTCATCGAGAAGTTAGTTTAAAATCGATTGCAAGATTTGTATCGGACAGACACATAAGCATATATCGGACAGACACATAAGATTATTTGAAATTTTTTAGTGACAGTACACGTTTTCTTCAAAATATTCTTTTGGAATAGCTCGAACGTGACAAGCGTATAAGTATTCATCTGAAGACGATTGCAGATGCAAGCAATCGAAACGTCCTGAAAAACTTTCAAATCCATCAAGACGTAGGACATCCGAATCGAGAGTAATCTAACGTATCATCGATAAACAATCGCTTGTTCCCTTTTGCACAGCTTCCTTACACTACCGTATGGATGAAAATGTACCTCATAATGCAAGATTACTTTCGACTTATCAGCGATTCTGGGACAGTCTAAAAATGAGTAGAGCATATAATTATGAAAATCAAAGAATAGAGTTGTATGTGCATGTGTCTGTCGTCCGTTCTTTGCTGGAATTTGCACCTTATCCAAGGAAAATTTGGTATATTGTTTTTCATGACAGATATTTTTCTCAAAATGTCTATAGAAGTGGCCTTCAATAATATTCAAAAAATATGTCATAACTCATTTTTCCGACGAAAATGGAAAGGAAAAACCTCAAGGAAACTTTTTTTTTCTAAAATGTCTATTGGCATTTCTTAATAATGTTATATAAGTAGTTATAGTTTATTTATACACTAAAAAAAATCTGTAAGCATGGCGAGAAAATATGTGTGGCGTTTCCGTTTTATTTATTTGGAAAGCTAATACAGAAAATGTATGCAACACATACGCAAATGGCTTTAGCAGACATCTTCATATTCCAGATTCAGCGAAAAAATTTGATATGTCCGCTAAAGCTTATTTTTGAATAATAGTATATTATGAGAATTTTCTCCTGGGAATAATAATTGTTAAGGTAATTATAATACTTAATAATGCTTGTTCAATGTCTTTCTGATTGATGAACATCTTTTTTTTACTTCGACTTGTCATATTCTATTCGGAAAAAAATATAGCAGCAAACTCTCCTGTAATTACAATTACTGATTTATTTCAGCAATCCGGAATTAATTGGCAATATTTTACAATGTTGCGATTTCAAATGAGCAATATTAACGATACATAATCAAGTAGACATTTCATGCTTGTATATTTTCAACAAAGCGATGCTTTCACAAGTTTTCTGTTGTTCCTTCGTAGCTAAAATTGCGGGCGATTAGTTGTCACGACTGTAATTGATTTTGCATAATCTGCCTCTCTTATTTTGTTATAATCGTTTAGTACTCAGGTTATCTGAAATATCACCGTAAGAATATGATGAATAACATTCTGGAAATTCACATTATCTTGACTCGGGATTTTTCAGATTATCCCAAATTTACATTCATGTACATCGAATATATTTGCTTAAACACATTTCAAACATCTTTGGATTGAAATGATGGGATAATATATAATTATCACATTCTTTATTTGAATTATTTACTCATATTAATTGGACATCTCTTGCTTGCATTCATACTTCTTTATTTGTCATTTTCTTGATATATTTTCGACGATTTTGAGTTTTTAGCTGAGTACCAATGGTTGTGTAGAATGATCTTATTCACATTTTTCCGATCAAAACATCAATACCGAAATAACATATGTTGTTATTCCTCAGGTTTCGTTATTTTACTTGCGAACTAGGTACCTTCGGAGAAAATATTATTAGAGTAAGAAAAATGATATCGAGATCACGACTTCAATGACGAAACACTTTGGCCGATCGCAAAATTTATGTAAAGATATTTTGAAACAATATCTTGAGGTATTTTTCTTAGGTTTTCGGTATTTTACATGAATATTTAAAATTTTGTAATATTCCAATTATATCTCTATTTATTTGTTGTTGATTGAATAGGCTCTTGGTGAAGTTAAAATTTGATAGAAATTAATGATTATTGGAATAAATGGTTAATCTTGTTATGAAATCTGAATATTTTCCCTAATGACCAATTATGATCTCCTGATCGACAAGGCCCCTCGCGTCCCTATTAAAACGGGCTTCACCTACTATATTTCCATTGTTGTTATCACTAACAGTCCAGATATATTAGATATTGAGTGTAACTAAAGTTAGACAGGTTGAGACCAATAAAACATGAATGATGAGTACAGAAACGTCCACGTTTTTACCAGTGTGAAATTAGCAGCAATTTTTTCCCCAGCAGCCAAACGACAAGTGGCGGCTGTTATAAATAAAATACATTGAATATAGTATTGAACAATTGGAAATGAGTTTCTCACCGCTACCGCATGTCGCCTTATATGTGATGTTCATATACATTGCCTTAAAAGGTATTTGGACCATTGATGAGCTTCCAGTTATACTCTGAAATAGTAAAATTAAAAAAAAACTGCGAAGGAAAAAAATAGCCTCGTTCTTAATTGGCAGTGTATTATATATCAGAAGAGTACACTATATGAACGCTTGAGTGGCGTCCAAGGGGGTGGTTCCACCCTCATGAATACTTGAGAAAATCGATTTTTTTGTGAAGGAATTAAATAGCTGTGTTCATAATTGGCAGAGGGTATTTCATATATCAGAAGAGTACTGTATGAAATACTTTGATTCGGATACTTGAGTTTTCTTAAAGGTGGAACAACCACTTGGATGCCTCCCAAATCAGAGTTTACTCTTCCGATATATAAAACACACTCTGCCTATAATGAACGCGACTATTTTTTTCCCTCACAGAAAAATCGATTTTTTGAAGTATTCATGAGGGTGGAACTACCCCTTGGTCGCCCCCCAAATCGGAGTCGTTCATACAGTGTACTCTTCTGATATATTAAACACTCACTGCTAATTATGAACGCAGCTATTTTTTTCTCTCAAAGAATAATCGATTTTTTAAGTATTCATGAGGGTGGACCACCCTTTGGACGCCTCCCAATTTGATGTTGTTTATACAGTATACTCTTCTGATATATAAAAACTGCGACAGTTATGAACGCGGCAATTTTTTTCCTTCATAGAAAAATCGATTTTTTTAGGTATTCATGAGGGTGGAACCAAACCTTATACGCCTCCCAAATCAAAGTAGTTCATAGGGTGTACTCTTTTGATATATTAAACACTCTCTGCCAATTATGAACGCGGATATTTTTTTCCTTCACAGAAAAATCGATTTTTTAAGTATTTACGAGGGTGAAACCACCCCTTGAACGCCTTCCAAATCGAAGTCGTTCATACAGTGTACTCTTCTGATATATAAAACACTCTCTGCCGGAAAAGGGAAACATTCTCAATCGAATATTGACTAGAAAGATTTTTCTGTGAATTGAAAAATCCACGATAAATGAAGTTATTTTTTGTGAACGTCTAACAGAAAACAACTACTTCTCCGGCTAAAGCCACGCTGGACATTGAACTACATCTGATAGATATTCTGAAAAGACCCTAACTAAAAGAAAAAATCTGTAATTGAAAATTTGCATTTTCATTCAGATAGTTATTTGATTTTCTATTCCAGTCTTAATTAAGAACTCATAAAGATGAATGAGACAAAGAAGAATGTTTTCCGAAAGAGAGTACTCACCAGAAATAATTCACTAGGTCTTTAATACATTTTTGTCGACAAAAATCTATTTCACGCTTCCACGATTCCACATCTGTTCATATTTTCAACAAATCACTCTGCCAATTATAAAGGCGCCTATTTTTTTCCTTCTCAGTTTTTTTTTTATTTCATGTATTTTAGGAGTATTTATGGAGGCTCAATTATGGTTCAAATATCTTATAAGGCAACGTATATGAACATAATATATATATATATATATATATATATATGTTCAATACTATATTCAATATATTTTATTTTAACCCCATTTTGGGGGGAAAGTGGTCTGATTCACACTGGTCACTTTTTTTAACATTTGAGTATTTTTCGAGGATTGAGAATAAAAAAAACAAGGATGCAATGTATATGAACATCACATATAAGGCGACAGGCGGTAGCAGTGAGAATCTCATTCCCAATTGTTCAATACTATATTCAATATATTTTATTTATAACCGCCGCCACTGGTCGTTCGGCTGCTGGGGAGAAAGTGGCTGCTGACTTCACACTGGTCACTTTTTTTAACATTTGAGTATTTTTCGAGGATTGAGAATAAAAAAAACAAGGATATTTGGTGGCGTTTTTGTTGAATTAATCGATTTTTTTAAATCTCATTCATTTGGTAATGTTATTGAAGTAAAACTTCCTTACGCACACTTGAATTAGGGAATGAGCTGGTGAATGCGTGACGAGAGCGTTACGAAAAGTGTGATCGGGTGAGGCGAACGGTCTCGACAAAGGTGAGTGCGTATCTCATACTAGTTGCTGGCGTCGTAGCGTCATATGCAGCGTTCCTTTTTCCTTGTCTATTTTCTCCCTCTACTAATACGCGGCATTCTACTCTCGACATTGGGGCGCGTTTGATTCTCTGTCCTTTTCTTGTCTCTCTCTCTCTTTCTCTTGTTACTCTTCCGTATTTCGGCCTCGCGTTTCTACAATTTACTTCAGCAAATTTTTAAAATAGGATAACATAAAATTCAACTAATACGTTAATAATAAAATACTTATTAATTGTAGAGGTTCACCATTACAAATAATTGGTGACATCGTGATTGAACATGACAACAATCAAATGGAAGTTGATGATGAAAATCCCACTATAGATCATGTACAAAAACCGAGACAAATTATTGGAGTTAGGTAAATTAATTTTTATTTTATTTGTATAATCATTCATGCCTCTAAAATAATTTACTAAATTTACCAAACTAAAATGATAAAATTATAGGTTATTAGAAAATTTATATATGTATATACATGTATACATATATAAATATATATATATATAATATATATATATATATATATATATATATCTACATACATACATATAGATAGAGCTAAAGAAGTTTTACTTCAGTCGTGTGGTCTAAAGCACACTCGTTTTTTTGTATACCTATTGATTTTCTTATGCGAAGGCGTTATGGATAATAAACACAAAGATGGTCATGCTTTCATTTACGGCCGCCATCTAGTGGACGGGTGCTATCGAACCATACATGGTCATGACGGGAATGTTAGAAGGCTTCTGAATATTGATGAAATTATTAGAACAAAATCATCACATATTGGTATTATAGTCCGACTTCTTCTAAGATTGCTGAATTTCTGTTCTGGATATTTTTTCATTCAAAAGCAAAACGAATCTCAAATGTAGAGCTTCAGCGGTTATCGAATCCAATATTCCATCAACGAGTCTTGAACCTATTAACACCTCGAAATTGACGAAGAAAATACTTTGAAAAGAATAATGTAAAAACATTAACATGAAGATATTTTTTCCTCAAAATTCCATATTCTATTTCCTTTTGACATACCATTAGAAAACGAATACATTCTAAGAATCACTGCAGACCCACCAACGATATCTGAACGGGAATTGCCGATCATAAATGGTGTATAACACCTGAAAAACTGAGGTAAAAACTCTCAGAGATAACAAATAAAACAGATCTGGCAGAACAAACAGACAACAAAAATTCCACAAGTCATGAACGTTATTGAAATGATTGAAAAATTGAACACCAAATGTTTGCCTAGTAACCATCTAATAAACAAATCGAAAGTGTCACAATAGCTAATCTCCCATTTCAGTACCAATAAGATAGTTTTTGGAGACTTACGTAAGTGAGTACCAATCGCACATTCCGGGATGTGAAAGGAAAAGCACGTCTGTTGGACCATTTCCATGCTCCTTTATAAAAAGGTCCTGTGATACTTTTATCAACTTTTTAATATTTTCAGTTTTATTATATAAACCACTTTTTGAGCCTTATTTCAAGGCTTTCCACCAAACTCGAAGGAAAATCGTTCAACCGAGATGATCCTATAAGATTCAGGTTCGAGTTACGGAAGCCATCACAGTGTACAATGTACAAGATCAAATAAGAGAAGGAAATAGTACACCAAGCCATGAGACTCGTAATTGCATTTTTGTTCGACGCTGAAACGGAGTTGAACTTGTTTGTAGTGAGCGTTCCGAATATGGGCATTTATAACGTTGAACGTGAAATTATCTATAACCTATTTATGTCAGATTAGAAGAACACACAATACTCTAGATGGTTAAAACACGACATTCGTATTAACACACCTTCTATCCTCAGCATGAATGAGGTTACAGAAGATATATGAGGTACAATAAAAAATTTGCAGTGATTGTTGCGAACATCAAATCTCAAGGTCAGGTTTGCCCGGCCATTCATTCCAATCCTGCTCTGATAGCATCTAGTATATTCATGTTATGGTAGTATACGGTCTGAATTTCAAGTAGGTACCCTTTTCCAAGATTCGAGGAATTTGTTAGTCGTTAGAGGCTGTAATGAATCCCAAGAATCTCATAAACTAACAGAAATATGTTATGTATGTATTCACTTACAGGCAATTTTTAATACACCAGTGCACATTGTGCCGTGGACAAGTCATTATCGCGTTTTCGGGGACTTGTTTTTATATCTTGTTAACAACATCTCTCAAACAGGACTCTCCATGTAGTGGTCGATGGAGTTTCATCTGACACTCTACTCATAAATGCTGGTGTTCCGCAAGGATCTATTCTCGCACCAACACTATTTCTACTTCACATCAACGACCTGTTGAAAGCAACTTCATGTCCGGTACACAGCTTTGCCGATGATAGTACCCTCCATACCGCATTCTCTTCCAGGGCCCCTATATCAGCCCGTGAAACCAGAAATGAACTAGGAAGAAATGTTAATAATATAAATATGGACTTAGCAACAATTCTCGAGTGGGGATTTGATAACTTGGTAGAATTCAATGCAAACAAAACACAAGCATGTCTTTTCTCTAGAAAAGCCGATCTCACTGTGCCTAACATAACTTTGTCAGGAGTAACCATACCACTGAAGTCATCCATATCGATGCTTGGTATTACTATCAGCAATAACCTTTCCTGGGAAAATCACGTGAGGTCCATTGCCAAAAGTGCATCCCAAAAACTTGGTTTTTTGTTTCGTGCCAAGAGCTATTTCACCCCCACTCAGCTGCTTATGATCTATAAGGCACAGATCCGACCTGTCCTGGAATACTGTTCCCATATTTGGAGCGCGGCACCTAAACATATCCTGAGGCTATTGGATTCTGTCCAAAAAAGGGCAATTCGTCTCGTCGGTGATGCCTCGCTTACAAACCCGCTCACTTGTCTGGAAAACCGTAGAAAAGTTGGCGATTTGTCTCTATTTTATAGATATTTTCATGGGCGATGCTCTTCTGAAATATCAACAATCGTTCCTGCTTTGGCAGTCTCTTCGAGACTAACCCGTCAAGTTCAGTCATCACACCCCTTCGTGGTCACTTTGGAGACCTGCAGAACATCACTTTCCAAAGACTCGTTCATCCAACGAACAGCGAGGCTTTGGAACTCATTGCCTAGGGAGGTGTTCCCCGAGGCATACAACCTCCAGAAATTTAAGAAGAACACCAACTCCTACCTTCTTTCCCTTGGTTCCCACGATGTTCTCTGAACATTACAGGATATACCTTTTCGTGAAAACCAGAACATAAAAAAAAAAAAAAACATTCCCTCATGGACAAAAACTATATTTACCCCTGAAAAGCATCAATGATCAAAGTCAGGTGAAAAAGTAAATTATATATTTTGATATACTTATCATTCTAATTTGATATTTTCTTGTATGCCTGATATTTTATTTTTTTGTATGTTTGATATTTTTTTGTATGTGTGCAATTGATTATGTCCTTGAGTGGTTTGAAACAGAATGGATAGATGCCAGAAAGATAATAATAGAATACAATACGTTAATATATTTTTCTAAGTTTGCAATTCAAAAAGTTTGTTAGAGTGTAACTTAATGTATCCAACCTGAATTTTATGTTGAATCCAGTGTTGAATAAATATATATTACTTACTTTTTCACACTTTGATTTTATATAAAGTTCGGTTGCAACATTGGACTAGAACAATTTTTTTTATTGTTTCAGATTCTATCTACTCGATAAGTTTATTTTTTCGACGAATGGGTGAAATACTCTCAATCTGAAAGATATAATCAGCTGATGAAATATATCAGCCTTTGATTTCATTGATATGTATGAAAAAGCAGAAAGAAAAGTTGAAATATCTGTTAAAATTAAGTTGGCCAGATTACAAAAAAATATGTGAATAGTGGAAGAAGGCCACGAACAAAATTATTGGCAAATTAGATGAAAGTCGAAAATATTTGATTTCATATTAACAAGTGCTGCATGAAATAGCAGGATCAGATATTAAACTCATGAATTTGAACTATCTATTGATGGCTTTATCGTCAGGATGGAATCTAGATGAAAATCAATTGAAATACTTGGCTACGAAAGTTTAAAAATTGCACTTTTTCACCTATTTATGATGATTACAAGAAAATCTCTGTTTTTCTATTTATTTGGGATCTCAGAGCCACAGTTTCAGAATTTGGTCTGCCTAAAAGTGATCAAAAGTCCGCTGTGCAGCAATTCTTTTTCATATTCAATAGATTTATTCTGCTGATGGTATGGATTATAATTTTGTTTGGAGATGTACGAGAGTAATATATATTCATAAATATAACAAAAAGTAAAGAGGCTAAAGTTAGTCCAGCGGGGGAAGTGCCAAGTGTAACACAAAAGTGAAAACAAAATGCCACAAAGGAATTCTTGATGGAAAATACCCAAAAAGACGTTTTAAAACGTGGGAAGACAAGGGAAAAAGATAAAAACAGTTTACTATAACTATGAGTCGGAAATAATAGTCAGTGACGTCAGTCACTAGTTCGGAAACAACACAATAAGAGCGGCAAAAAAATATAATATTTTACAATAAAAATCTATTGTATCCCGAATCTATAATGACGGAAATGAATATTTTTTTTAATATACCACGTTTATAAAACGTACTAAAGAGTATAAAATAATCATTTAAATGTTTTTTTTCAATACACCACGTTAAAAAAACGGACTTAAAAGTATAAAATAATTATGTAAATATTTTTCAATATACCACGTTTATAAAACAAAGTATAAAATAATTGTTTGAATGAAAAATATAATATACCACGTTTATGAAACGGACTAAAAAGTATAAAATAATTTCTACTAGCCTCATACAGATTCATATCCCCATACAGATTCCTAACCCCATAGAGATTGCCCTCAAAATTCTTGATTGTGAATTTTCAATAGCCATGAAAATAGTTGTAAGCTTTGAAAAAAAAACGTGGGGCAGCACATGCAATTGATAATAGAAGCATGGATAGTTCACCTATGTCATGCGCCCCACGTTACGGAAATTTATTTGTCCTGGAAAAGTTTTCAGGAATATATAATCTTCTATATAATAAAAATAAATCTCCATTCTTTCTAAGCGCAAAACGTGAGAACAACTGGACCGATTTGGATTTTTTGTTAATGTTTGTAATAGCCCGACGATGGTTGATACGGAAAAAAATCAGGGTTGCCCGGAAATTGGAAAATTCGGGTATATAAGAAATTTGGCGAAGAAGAAAACTATCGAGTCATTTATCACCAAAAACGAAATAGCTCAGTGGTTAGAACAAGCAGAAGCTCACAGGAACGAATTATATAAAATCAACGGCTGGACCGATTTGGCTAATTGTTTTTTTTAATGTTCGTAATACTCCGAATAAAGTTTTTAGGAAAAAGGATGTTTAGGAAAATTATTGGAAATTTCTTTGTCCTGTTTGTGTTGATAAGCTCATAATTTGAGAACGGCTGGGCCGATTTGGCTAAAGGGATAACGAACGGAATAACTGGATAACGGGAAAATGGAATAGCAAGAAAACGGGAAGCGGGCAGAGCCAAAGGCATAACCTAGATAGAACACAAAAAAACATAGGCAAAAATAAATTCTATGAGTTTTTATGAAAAAAAAATTAGGGAATATAGAAATTTGTATAGGGCAACGCCTGTCGGGTCAGCTAGTAAAAAATGTATAGTTTGTTTGAGGTCGATATGTTTATGAATCATTTGTTGGGTGATATTACCAAAAATGTATTCATTATTAATTTTAAGCTTATTTAAAGTGAATAAGTCATATTAACAGAGAAACATTTTCGTTTTGCTTGTTCCGTGTTATTTGCTATAAATTATTCGAATAAATAATTTATTAGTTGTCGATTAATTTAGTTAACTAGGAATAAACTGTTTTTTCAGTGTAGACATAGGTACACTGGGCCTCAAAAACACCAGTTATTTTCTCTGGTAGATAATTCCTAGAGTTGATCTGATGTTTTATCAGCATACCTTTTGTTTATAGTTTGACATTCAAACCTTTATTTATTATATTATTTATTTTATTTATTAATAAATATTTATTTTGGAATACTTTTCATTTTTCAGTTATTTGCCCTGATCCTCGAATAAAGGATTTTTGAATGAAATATAATAATATGTCCAACTTTCATTTTAATTTCTCACCAACAGATATACACTTCAGGTACTTTTGTAAAAACACGGGGTAAATTATACGAAATTCCATGATTCCTTCAGTTCAATAGTTCCATCACGTTTTTATTACCTTAATTTCCTCAAATATTATACTATGTTCCATTTATTTTCTTACATTTCAAACCTAAGTACATTTCCAGTATTTCAAATACCCTCGGTATATTTTGATTATTTTCAATTCATCTCCAGTACTTCAAATAGCTTCAGTATACTTTAATTATTTAAATACATTTTCAGTACATTAAATACTATCATTATCCTAAATATATTTTAAATATTTCATTAGTGCGTTTTTTTCAAATATATTTTAAATATTGTTCATTATCGATATTTAATTATGGTGTACATATTTTGGGTAGTTGTTTCCCCCTCGGAGTCGGCCTAGTCCCACATTTACGGACAATTGTAGTCTCTGGTGTCTGTAAATCATATACTTACCATTGTTCACGGATATTGGAACATACTACACTAAAATAAGTTTCCTTGCTGTGGGCATAATATTTACGGCAATTTTAATGTTGTTTGTATTTTATCAAACAGGTTACGGTAACCTGCAACGAAATGTTCCTGTGTTTCTTTGTTGTGGACATAACTCAAGACATACATACCTTGATGCTTGTGAACTCGCAGAGGATTACAATTGCCGACATAACTCTGTGTCACCTTTTTTATTTCGCATATGATGCTACAAGTCTTTGGCTATACCTCTAACACCGTGGCGATACAGTTTTTCGAGAAATAAATTGTGAAAACTCTTTTCAAGTCAAAATAAAATACCAAGAGGTTTTGTTTTCTGATTTAAGAAATCATAATCTCTCACTTCTGGAACCATGCTGACAATCTCCCAACAGATTAGGGTAAAAGCCGGATAGTTGCCACACTTTTTAAAAAGCTCCTTTAAAAAATGTGTACCAACACATTTTTTGTTCAAAGTGTATTCTCAAACATAGTTCATTAATCTTCTAACATACCCTATCTATAAAAAAATTATAAATATTATAAATTTTAAGTAAATCCAGTTTAATATGACCTCTAAAAAAGAGGATAGTTGCCAACTATAGCGGATACTAGCATAACGTTAAAAATGGTTGGGGGGATACTTGCCCAATGTGAGGATAGATGCCCGTCTGTTTTTTTTCCAATAAAAATGAATTTGAATAATCAGTTTTTATTGTTAAATACAATCTTTCATTAAGTATTAATTAAAGTTAAATTATAATTATAAAATTATAACATTTAGTGAACATGTAATTTTTTAATTAAGTATTAGTATTTATCTTAAATATTAAAAATATGGTAATCAACTTTGGCATTAGCATAGAAGTCAAGCTTTTCAACTTGCCACATCTCATGCAATGGTTTTTGAGTGTTGAACAATTTTCATGCAACCACATTCGACACATCTGACATTCAATCCAATCTGATTTCGATTTAGTTAAATTATAATTTTCAAAACATTCTACACAATAATCATGAACTGAAACTTCTTTCTTAGTATTTTCTATTTTTGAATTAATATTTTTTACTTTCAATATATTTTCAGTGTCTCCAATAGATAATTTGTTTTTTTTTGCCTTTGATTAGTAGCCCTTTAGTTGCTTTTCCTTTAGATATTTTTGAACTCATAACATTTTCTTCATTTTCACTGCTAGAATTTTTTTTTCCTTAGAGCCCTTCCTTCAGTCAGTTCAATAAAATGTGCTATCTGATTCACTGCTAGTAATATCTCTATATTGTTTTGATTTTTTATTTTTTTGTAGTCGCCCTTTTTTCTTCGTAATCTTTTCTTTGCTACCAACTAGTTTGTTTTCTGTTTCTTTCGTTTGTTTCATTACGCTTGTTTTCTTTACTTTCTCAGTTTTATTCTTCTTCTCGATTATTTTTTCATTCGAGTTTAAAATTTCTGCTGATTGTTTAGCCCTTTTAGACATAGGGCAACGATCCGCAAAAGACAGTAGGCAACTATCCGATTTGATACGGATACTTGCCCTTTTCATTTACGAAATAAATAAAACATATTTAAGAATAAAACCTAATAAACAGTACAATTTAAACTCTAATGCACTCAAAGAAATATATTTTTGACTGAAATCGCAATCAGTTATAAAGATATTTAACAGAGATTACTTACCAATATAATTCTGGCGCTCGTCAAAGTATCGCCGCTAAAGATGTTTTCTCACACGTACAAAACACGTGCGCCTACTTCAACGGCTCATGCGGCACTGAGGCCTGCGCGGGGGACGCTTTCAATTATGATCAAAAAGAAACACTGTCAATTCGTCTAACATAGAGCATTTGAAACTGAGGCATGTATCCGTCCGAGGCAACTATCCGGCTTTTACCCTAATTCGTTTCTAGGAAGTCATTATATGTGCAGTCCTTTTTAACCGACGAAACCAAAAAGGAGGAGGTTCTCTAGTCGACCCGTATATTTTTTTCCATCATTTTTTTTATGTATGATCACGCATAACTTTTTACTGAGGCGTCCGATTCCGATAATTCTTTGTGGATAGGGTGTACTCCGAAGGTGGTCCCATTTGAATTTAAAAGATTAAATCCACCCCGAAGGGTAGCAAAATGAAGGATATTGATCACTCAACCTCTGAATTCTGGTCCGTTAACCGATTCTATCAGGCATAACTTTGTACTGGGTTCTTCGATTTGGATGATTCCTTTTTTAATAGATAGGGTATACCTTATATTTAGATTCCAAATGGAATTATATACCCTTACGGGTAGAAAAATAGGGGATAATTGATTTTTCACTTATGAACATTGGCACACACATACGTAGTTGACAATGACAGATCGCTACTGACATTATTTCTGTTCCACATCCGTCAAAACTATTATATTCTATGAGAGGATGGAATGATATACAAAGTAATGAAATAAACTAACCAGAACAACAAAAATAATTTATATTACAACAAATAGTAAAAGTAGATAATCATATTATTTAACTGGTAATAGTTGAAGTAAGGTGGGTAAGTAAGTATTTTGGAAGTAATCAAAAAACAAGTAGGTAGTAATTAGTATATTTTAGCCATGAAAAATTGAAAAATAAAAACTTTTAACAAAGAATTAAACCGACGAAATACGGAACTGAAAAGTAAAAAATAAAATAAACCTTCTTAGTCTCAGTAACAGCTCCTAAACTAATGTAAGTAACTAATTGTGAGTCGGCGCCAAACAAACAATCAACGAACATCATTAAATTACTTCAAAAAAATTATCAGAATGTCACCGCGCAACTCGATGCCATCTTTTTACGCCTTACCTAATTCATTTGCTTGTTTGTTTGGCGCCGACTCAAAATTAGTTACTTACATTAGTTTAGGAGCTTAGTTACTGAGACTAAGAAGGTTTATTCTATTTTTCACTTTTCAGTTCCGTATTTCGTCGGTTTAATTTTTTGTTAAAAAGGTTTTTTGTCTTTCGCAAATTGTGATTGTAGCTAAATATTTCTATAGTTACTCACTTCCCTCCCTGGCCCTCTATTTTCTAATTTTAGGAATGACCTTGAAAGTTTTGAATCTTTTTGGCACTTTCTTCATAAAATAAGAAACTGGTAATAGGGGAAGTGGGAAGCGAATTGTGTTCTTATCCTTCGCGTATTATTTCACATGGCACGGTTCCGAAGAGAGAAATAGTAAAATCAAATTGAAATGTGTTTAAGCTCACATTAATGGTATCTTGTTATATAATTATAAGCATTTCAATTCTTAAATATAATGGTTATTGCAACTTTATTGTGCTCGAATGAACAGGTGTTGAACGACCTTGAAGGCGAAATAATCTCCGAAAGCCAAATTAAAATGAAGTTTTAATCAACCATATTTATTTTGAGGACACTAATTACCTACCTGCACTATACGTTTATTTGTATTCGTTACGTAACTTTCTCTCCGTACAAGGTGTTTCTGAAACTTACACTGACCTATTTGATGATCAAACTATGAAAGAGAAACCTAGTTATACGCATTCGGTGAACACGATCACTTTTTTCCTGTGTAATTATAGGTAAACAGCTCTTTTACTTTTCAATTACGTTTTTCTGTGAAATGTTTGATGGACACCTTCAATTTTTGTTCTCGTTTCCTTTCGATTGATCTCTCAGTGAAATTATTCGGTTTACCAAATCGAATCAATGCCATTAGAGTTGTGATTCTCGCAATTACATAAATTAATGATAAATAAATATATTTTGATCTACATTTCTTTTTATAGAACAGATATTCATAGGAAGTGATGGGCAATTGACATTTGAAATCGATCAGTTAATGATACGGTTTTTTGGCTTTCTAGTCACTCATTTATTGATGAAGAAATTGTAGAGTTAGCATAGAGGTAAGCTAATACTTTTATCATTGCCAACAACATGAGCTATTTTAAGAAGTGAAATCAAACGTATAGCAACTTCAGAATAATGGGAGGTCAATGTTGTTTACTTGTTTTTGTTTTTATTAGTCTCAGCACAATCTTATATTGATGTTTTTCGAGTCTACGTAAATTACAGAGAATTGTCTATATTTCAAATCGAAATGAATAATGCGATCTTTCAAATATTTTCTGTTGTATTACACTTTTTTTGAGTCATTAGTCTCCAAAGAACTTATCAGTGTATTTGAAAGAACTGTTATATTTGGAATTTTGAAAAAACTATACTTGAAGTTATTTTAGGAAGTGAACTTTCATTGTTTGTAATTATACGAGTTGAATATTTTTGACTCATGGTACTGCTCATTGAATAACCAATTCAAGAATAGGGTTTTTCAGATTTTTTCACTCTAATTCTTTGCGAATTTTATCATTTTGAAATCCTTAGTTGAATATAATTATCTGGGCTTCAAAAATTACTCGAACTTTGTTTTGATTCCAGAATGCCAACATTTCATAATATGTTTTCGCATTAATTACTTTCTATGTAGTGAATGAACCATGAGGATTAGTAAAATAATAAATTGCGAATGCAGTCACCGTTCCCCTATGAAGGACATTCATTGAAATCATATTAGAGTTATGTTTGGAATTGACCAGGGGCTATGAATTAGGCAATATTCATAAGTATTCCAAACCCGTTTGGAATGATTACATATTTTTTTGGAAAAAATGTTTTATGGAGTTACAGAAGAACGTGGAAATTCGAAAATTATTCATATTATTAGATTATATACCCTGCACTTTTCCAGAATTCAATAATTCGGAAAAAGTCAGTTTTCAGAATGGTAATGGAATAATTTATTATATTCCGGTAATTAATAGAAACGAATATTTTTTTTTTACTGATAAGTTGAATGTGAATAACTTACTAGTTTGGTCATTCCATTTGGTTACCTTAATACTTTGTGTTTGGAAAGAGGAAGATGTTGTTTTGTGAGAAAGTTGTTTACTTAGTTTTTTCCATGTTCGCTTTTTGTTCATACTTTTAGTTGTAGTTGTAACATGTTACTCATAGAAAGTGATATTTCATAAAATTATATTGGAAAAATTATAATTTTCTTCCAATGATTTTTTCCGAAGCCAGTATAACCTGATTTGTTGAAAATATAAACAGGATGTTCATAAAATCAGATGTGGAATCATCTGCGACTGAATGTTTCCCTTTTCAACCAGTATAACCATTCTGCATATTTCATTCCCAATTGTTTAATTTTTTTTTGCGAATCGTTCTTCTTTGCCGTATCTCCGTCTGATATTTGAATATACCTTATATGAAGAATTATTTCCGTATTGTACATTGTTTTCAATTATATCAAATGATTAAAGGAATTATTTCTTAGTTGAGTTAATTTGGGCTATTCATTGATTATCTCAGAATCGTATACACATTTGCAGAAATGGCGGATATTGATCGCAAATTTTGAATATACTTATGTGTTTGGATATTAAATCAAGTTTCGAAGGAAAACCAACGACATATATTGACAAAAATTAATTAAACATAGCACTTCTACAGGAAAGGATGCGCGTCGATAAAATATATGGAAATGCAGTTTTAATTACCTTCGAGAATTTATGAGGTTGTTAAATCGTTCTGAATATTTAACACTCCACAATGAACTATTCACATGCTCTGTTTTAATACAAAACACTTAACTGATTTGACCCTCTTTCTCCTTCAGTCTTTGGTTGTCTAGCAGCTGAATAACCTGAATGAAGCCTGTGCTCACGTCTGTCAGCCAACGGCTACATTTCATTTGCCACTGTCGGAATTTTTAGGTTTTGATAAATATTATTATTTCTGACATGCCATGAGGCATCGACCATATTCCTTAGTATATTATTTTTGAAAGTTTTTAACGTTTTTATATTTGAATCGTTGACACACACCCAGAGATGCAAAGACCTGGTTGCAGATAAGGATCTTCTTACGAGAATTTATAGCCAGAAGCCAATAATATTGTTCGTTCTTTAGACTGAGTCCTCCAATTTTTTTGTTTTTACAAGCTTTCATTTGAATTGCTTCGTTTGTATGTTATACGTTCTGTCATTCGTTCTATCATTTGTTCTGTCATACGATATGTCATTTGTTCTGTCATTCGATCTGTCATTCTTTCCGGTTCAAGATTTGTAATCCATTTTTGGAGCACTTGCCGACGTCCGGCAAGTGCATTATGAAACTTTTGTTAGAGAAAAAACAAAATGGCGGCTCCAGATGGCGGACGGTTTTGTGATTATGGTATGATTCGATTCAAAATTGGTATGTGAGGTTTTTGGAAACGAAGATTGTGAAATTTTTGTCAAAATTCAAAAATTCAAGATGGCGGACAAGTTTTGTGATTATGGTCCGATTCGATTCAAAATTGGTATGTGGGGGTTGTCAGGGTCGAATATTATGAATTTTTCTTCAAAATTAATAAAGTCAAAATGGCGGCTCCAAGATGGCCGATGATCTCTGTGTTTATGGTCCAATTCTATTCAAAATTGGTATGGGAGCGGGTTTCGTGGTCGAAGATTATGATTTTTTTATCAAAATTCACAAATTCAAGATGGCGGACGAGTTTTGTAATTATGGCCTGATTCGATTCAAAATTGGTATGTCGGGATTTTTTGGGGTCAGGCAACTCCAAGATGGCAGATGAGTTAATCTTTAGATGGCTTCCTCATTGAAGAATTAGATAGCTCAGAACTTACAGTAAAAAAAGCCTCTAACGATGCTTCGACAAAAATCCATAGATTTAGGCGTACTTAAGTATTAAAAAGCATAAAATGAAATAATTAATAAAATCACCTTTTTATTCAAATGCACTGAAAAGTAAAAAATAATTGCCTTGGATGTGTGACGTGAGTTATTCCGTGAGTTATAGATTGAAAAGCTTGTCGCGCAAAGTTATCAGTTCGAACACAAAAGCGACAAACTTTTGAATCTTAACTAACGGAATAACCTACGGCACACATTCAAAGCAATTATTTTTTACTTTTTAGTGCATTTGAATAAAAGCTTGTCTTTAAAAAGGTTTTTTATTGATTATTTTATCCAATCTGGTTTTCTATTTCTGCTTCACATTCATCCATGTGAATTCTCAGAGTTTGATTCGTTGATGTGAATTTGAATCATATTAAATTTGTTTTCTTTTTTTTTGCTCCAAGTATGGCAAATTGTTGATGCAGATCGCTCTTTATTTGTTCGCGTTTTGCTCTTTTTTTCACTTTGGGACTTTGCATGTATACAAAATATGTTATACTTGCCCAAAGACAGACCCCTTGAGAACATCCGTCTCTTTGAGTTCAGAATTTTGATGAATTCTTTTTGGTTGCAATAATTATTGAATATATTAGAATGCATAATTCTATATATCCAGAAAAAGGTATTATCCTTCAATACTATGTATATAGGGTGAGTCAGAATCAGACGGAGAATCTTGTGGCGCCAAATTTAACTGATTTGAACTTTTTGCATGGTGACCCTTCAGAATCGGGGATGTTTCTAAATCTACATATACAAGATGTGTCAGTATGTGGAGGTATTCTGGGAACGCTTAGTATGGTTAAAAACTTAAACTAATAAAATATTTCTATTCAATGTTCAGTTGTGAATGTTTCCGTTTTCAACATGAATCCCTCCAAGAGGTCATCTTAAACGATGGAAGATAGTGAATTGAGTTTATATTTCAGTCGCAGATTTAATGAACATCCTGGTTATATTTTCAAACAAATCCCTTTCAAATCTATCAGGGGGAACTACGAGTGGACTAGCCCTAGCATAAAATGGCCCTTAACTATTTATTATAATTCCACTTCCCAGTAGTAACTGAAACTTTTGAACTTTTCATGAAAAAATAAACTGTACTCATATCAAAAAATTTAACCGTTTTCAAGATGAACTTTTTTCATTAGTCAATGTCGGGCAATTTCACATAAGATACCACAGAATATTTTATATCAATAAATTGATAACTTCTAGAGATATTCAAATGGAAATTCACCAATATGTACCTACCTAAGTCAGGATAGGACTAACCTCAACATTATTATGATCATTGAAAGAATAAGTGCCTTTTGTTGTACATACGCATAAAAAGTATCTGAAGATTATCTATGACTATATTCCATATTTCAATTCGCAGACATATTGCTCACATATTCGTTCTACAAAATGTGTGGAAATTACACTTTTTTTTTGTATTATTCATTTAACGACGTCCTGTTTCTGCAACCAGGCCTAATCACCGATGCCGCCGGTGAGCACACTTTCCCCAACCAGAAGATTTACCGAATCCTCTGTTGTTTACAATTAGAGGTAGGGATCTTCAACTAGCTCAACATCCATGAATCCGGGATCGCCATCCTAACGTCCCCTCCAAAGGACGGCGACCACTCATGATTCTATTTTTTAACCGAAGAAACCAAAAAGGAGGAGGTTCTCTAGTCGACGCGTATATTTTTTTTTATGTATGACCACGCATTACTTTTTATCGAGATGTCCTAAGAGTAGAAAAATGAAGGATATTGATCACTCACCCTCTGAATTCTGGTCCGTTAACCGATTCTATCAGCCATAACTTTGTACTGGGTTCTTCGATTCGGATGATTCTTTTTTTATTAGATAGGGTGTACCTCATATTTGGATTTCGAATGGAATTATCCACCCTTACGGGTAGGAAAATAGGGGATAATTGATTTTTCACTTGTGAACATTGGCACACATATGTAGTTGACAATGACAGATCGCTATTGTCATTATTTTTGTTCTCCCGCATCCGTCACAATCATTACATTCTATGAGAGGATGGAATGATATCCAAAGTAATGAAATAAACCAACCAGAACAACAAAAATAATTTATATTACAACAAATAGTAAAAGTAGATAATCATATTATTTAAGTGGTAATAGTTGAAGTAAGGTGGTTAAGTAAGTATTTTGGAAGTAATCAAAAAACAAGTAGGTAGTAACCGACGAAATACGGAACTGAAAAGTAAAAAATGAAATAAACCTTATTAGTCTCAATAACTGAGATCCTAAACTAATGTAAGTAACTAATTTTGAATCGGCGCCAAACAAACAATCAACGAAGATCATAAAATTACTTCAAAAAAATTATCAGAATGTCACCGCGCAACTCGATACCATCATTTTACACCTTACATAATTCATTTGCTTGTTTATTTGGCGCCAACTCAAAATTATTTACTTACATTAGTTTAGGATCTTAGTTATTGAGACTAAGAAGGTTTATTTTATTTTTTACTGTTCAGTTCCGTATTTCGTCGGTTTAATTTTTTGTTAAAAAGTTTTTATGATATATCCTAACATTACGACTCCACATAATAAGAGCCAATTTGATTACTTGATGCACTTTGTTCAATAATAAAATGTGTTGCCTTGAACTTTTGTGATTATTGAAGTTCGGAGTATTGACTAGGAAAATGATTCATTTAACAATTCTCCGACACGTTTATTAAGCAATAGAATTTTGAATATTTTGATTGCGTCCGAACATAAATTCAAATATCTTTTCAAATTATTTCTGTAAAACATTATATCTTTTTTGTGGTTGTTTTTTCATATTGATATTCATGCGGGTAACTTAATAAGAGAAATCATATAATGTGATTGAATGATATTACGAACAAGGAAGAATAACAAACACTTAATTCGACCACCGGAGGACAGGAAATTGTCAGTTTGTATAAATTTCACACATCTGGTGGTCTGCCTGCGAATGCAATACTTTCTGCGGCAATTTTCACGCCCGTTTTGATATCAACCGCGATGTTCTGTAAGAGAACTGACCGAAGGCCATCAAGGCCATTTACCACTTACATATCAACCAAGGAGAAATTACTCTGAAAACGCCATCATTAACAATTCATCGGACTTTCTAATGTGGAGGAGTTCGAGTCTCACGCGCGTATGCAGTCCATTTTCTTGAGATCGGATAGCAGATTGTGCGTCTGATTCCAATATCAATTAACGGTAGTACTCTGGGAGAATTTGGCGGGAAGATCGATAATGGTTTCAAACTCACATGCAGAAGGTATTTAACTAGAACACGATTCTTCTTTGTTCATTGAGTAGAAATAACGTGAAACTTCAAGAAGGGTCCTAGTGGAACTGAAGTATTCAAGGTATTCACGGAGAAGTCCTGCTGGTTCAAATCCATTCCAAGATAAAAGAATCAAAGGAAACAATGATCGACATTCAAGAAAGCTAACTGAAAGTTCTGTATGAAGAGACAAATTTCAAGTGGAAATATTGAGTTAATAAAGTGTTTGTTAGTCCAGTTGATTTTTTTTTTTATTTCGTTAAAAAAATAGGACCGATATAATGAAATATATTTTAAATTGTTTGGTGAAAGTTTGTTTTTCACGTGATGCATATCCGCTCGATATCGAAGTGTCTGTTTTTGAGGTAGAGGAATCCTCGGCACGATTATTTTGTGAAACAATACCGAGGTAGGAAGTGGGAGCAACCGTTTTGCTTTATTGGATTCCTCTTCCCAATCCCGAATGGAAATATTCAGCATGAGTTTCAACTCTTTGAATTATATGCTCTTCGTTGATATACAGAAAATGATTAGAGACTTCAGAAGTAGTGAATAATTGAAATTTGTTCCTCAAATTTCAGCATGTCATCGATTATAACGAACAGAATTTCCAGATAATTCACGACAGATCATCACTTATTCCATACTTCAATCAACAACTTTCCAAATCTGATTACTGATTTATTGGAAATGTCTATCTTGAAACATGTTTCTTTGATATGTTAGCCAAGTGCAAAAAACATTGTGAATCATGGGCATGCATGATGTAAATTTTTTTTTTTTATGTTCTGGTTCCCACGAAAAGGGATATCCTGTAATGTTCAGAGAACATCGTGGGAACCTAGGGAAAGAAGGTAGGAGTTGGTGTTCTTCTTAAATTTCTGAAGGTTGTATGCCTCGGGGAACACCTCCCTAGGCAATGAGTTCCAAAGCCTCGCTGTTCGTTGGATGAACGAGTCTTTGGAAAGTGATGTTCTGCAGGTTTCCAAAGTGACCACGAAGGGGTGTGATGACTGAACTTGACGGGTTAATCTCGAAGAGACTGCCAAAGCAGGAACGATTGTTGATATTTCAGAAGAGCATCGCCCATGAAAATATCTATAAAATAGAGACAAATCGCCAACTTTTCTACGGTGTTCCAGACAAGTGAGCGAGTTTGTAATCGAGGCATCACCGACGAGACGAATTGCCCTTTTTTGGACAGAATCCAATAGCCTCAGGATATGTTTAGGTGCCGCACTCCAAATATGGGAACAGTATTCCAGGACAGGTCGGATCTGTGCCTTATAGATCATAAGCAGCTGACTGGGGGTGAAATAGCTCTTGGCACGAAACAGAAAACCAAGTTTTTGGGATGCACTTTTGGCAATGGACCTCACGTGATTTTCCCAGGAAAGGTTATTGCTGATAGTAATACCAAGCATCGATATGTTCAAGCTTAATTGCATGAGTTTTGCGTATATTGTGTAAACAATAGATATTTCTAATGCACTTATGGTGCATCTGAACGGCCCTTTCGAATCTGATATTCCACTCTCGGCCTATTAAGTTATTAGATATATGGAAAGAAGATGAAGCCGAAGTATTTATTCACAATAATGCCTTTGTTCAACAATAACTGGAATTGCGATATCTGATTGCACCATACCTATTATTTTCTAGAATATTATTGTTTTTAAAATAAAGTTGGAGCTATTGTAAATTTTACAAAAAACCGAAATGAACAAATGGGACTAGGTCGTCAAATTTCATGGGTCTCTCATGTTGATCTTCAGCCTCAGATATAGGTGTTGGAAAAGTATTTCTTCTTACAAAAACCTATACAAATCATATAGTATTTTTGAATATATATTATTCCTATATCATTGTCTTGAATAGATTCTAGGTTCATTCAAACTCCTTGGTGTTTTCCATACTATGAATGTTGCATAACCAGCTCAATATCATGGGATATTTGTATATGTAAGGGGTAATTTCCTCTCTAATGAGGTGAAGCACATTGGGAAATATTTCCTTTTCATCTTCATATCTATGAATCATTGATTGTTTATTTTTCCAATTATGTCTGCTAGTAAATGAAAACTACACTTGTTGAAGAGTTTTCGAAATAATGAGCATCTGATTTTTTTTCTTAATGTGAAAACTCATGTTTTCCGTTCGCTTGGCTGTCCATCGCGATACGGGGATACTGTATCGAGTGGGGCGTGAAATACTCGTCTACCAACCAAAACACCTTCCTGCCCTACCTTGTTCTTGGAACCGTCGGGTTGGCGTAGTGTACCTCAAAATTTAGCTGCGATCAGCGTGTTGTCGGGAGGTGACGGTAGTACCAAACTCTAACTATAACATCAATCTTTGGCTGTTTCATCTGAGGCATATAAACAGAGAGTGGTGTGGATCGTCTCTCTCCATGCAGTGAATGCAGTTGTCATCAACTGATTTTCTTATTTTGTAGGTATATGTTTTGAATGAACCATGCCCGCTAAGTGCCTGAGTCAGGAAAAAGTCGGTGGTTTTGAACTTGCATTCAACCCGTGACGCTATTTGTGGGAAGATTGTCTCAATACATTGTACCTTCGTCGTGTTGTTGTCCCATGCTGACCTCTGTTCCTTCTTGACTATGTAAGTAACTTCATCATATGTTGCAATACGAGTTCTCTCTTGCATCAGAAGGCCAATAAGAGTACCTAGTAGCTGTGATAACGATCAACGCTCCTGCAGAGGCTGTCCGGTAGGTCATTGCCACTCTGAGAAGCATTATCTTCTGTGTCACCTTAATGATTTTTTGTACGTCTTGAATCTCATGACGTTTCTTCAGACTGGGACTCTGTATAGTAGAGCTGAGTGAATCACTCCATACATGACCCTACTTTTAGATAGTCTTGGGTCTCGAATGTTGGGAAGGATCTAACATAAAGCTGCGACTTGCCTGTCCGCTTTCTCCGTTGTTTTTTCAACGTGCTCGTTGAACCTTTATCTATCGTCGAACCATATCCCTAGATTCTTATAATTTTTCTTCGGTATTATAGTAATTCCTGTAAGATGAAAAGGAATGCCTTTCCCTTTTCTAGGGCCCTGCATTTCTAAGCCATTGGTGAGCATTCAATCACTAATGCAACGTAAGCATCTGTTTCATATGTCACTAGGGTCTCTTGTTTCATGCTGTGATGACCAGAGCTAGGTCGCCGCGGAGTATTATTTTGGTAGGAGGGTCAGAAAAAGTATCCCATCGTAATAAAGGTTTCAGAGAGTTGAGCCTACAATAGAGCCTTGGGGCACCCCCTGGGTCATTTCCTGATTGTATCGTCCGCTTATAAGCCACTTAACTGGAATTTTTCAAGGTGTTCAATGATAATATGCCACTTTACATTTTTTACGTCGATAAAGATGATAGCCCCCTATTTCATAGTCCGATCATTGGACCCGTTGAGAACGTACTCAACTGTATCGATTTTGGACCTCTTTGATCTCAAGCCAAACTGTATCGTCGAAAAACAGGCTCTGCTTTCCAATCCTATAACTAAACAAAACTAAACCCCAAGGGAGTAAAATCCACCTTCAAGGATAACATGATCGTCATTTCTACAAGACACTGGATTTATAGGTAATTAAAAATTGAAATGAAATTTATTTCAGTTTCAGCTTTGCTCGGCATTGAGGGAACATCCTATTATGCACTACTATATATGGCAGTACTCAACAAGCGGCTATCAAAAAATGTATGTAACCTTATCGAGGAGATTTTGAAATATAGAATAATTTTAGGTTTCCTCAACTATGAGAGAGGCATAGCCAAGGAGATGAACCGCTGTTCTTGTAGACAAACTGATCAGGACACTCGTGGCAGAGGAAATCGTGGTACAAGCCTACGCTGACGATATAGTTATAACGATATAGGTATAACAGAGGAAACTTTGAAGAAGTAATATTGGACATATTCCAAGAACTCCCAAGTAGTGTGAAAAGGAGGAACATTCGGTAAACCTCAGCAAGACACTGTAGCATTCTCCAGAGAGAAGAAGCTAGACTAAGCTGAATCTCTACTCAGAAACATTTCTATTCAACGAGAAAAGCCAAATACATAGCATCAATTCTACATAAGAAACTCATATGGAAGGCTCCCGCCAGAAGTATCCAACATACCAAGATAACCAATTCGGAAGTTATTTTAAAAAACATAAAAAATGTAACCCAAACAAATGTACCGGGGAATGTAAATGTGGATAATACCTCTGATCACATATGGAGCAGTGGTATGGTGGAGCAAAGGAGCGCAGAAGAGTATCCGAGGAAAGCCAAACAAACTCTGACCACTCCTCCACTGCATATGCTATATGCTCAGAGAAGGAGACCAGGGTCATTGTATAACAAAAAACTTTTTAACAAAAAATTAAACCGACGAAATACGGAACTGAAAAGTAAAAAATAAAATAAACCTTCTTAGTCTCAGTAACTAAGCTCCTATAATAATAATAATAATAATTTCTTTATTTTCACAAATTAATTTGTACATCAACAGTGTGAAAATACAAATAAAAAATAGAAAAACGTCAATAAAATCAAGAAATAGTCGAAAAGAGACAATAAAATCAAGAAATAGTCGGAAAGAGACAATCTAAAACCTCCGGATGTATATAGGAACATCACATACACGTCACAAACAATAATAAGAAATAATATAAAATATAAATATAAAAATATGACAATAATCAACTGTAAAGAAAACGTTCACGTTACAAAACAAGTTACGACAGAAATTCCTCAACAGTGTAGCAGTTTTTTGACAATAAGAGCTGTTTAACTTTTTTCTTGAAAATATGTACATTTCCTGAAGCTTTAATGTCATCGGGAAGTTTGTTGTACAGTTTGCATCCCTGATATTCAAAGCTTTTTTGGTAGAGTGCAGTGCGATGTTGACTGGGTAGGAGTAAGTGTGAATTTGTATGTAAGTAACTAATTTTGAGTGGGCGCCAAACAAACAAGCAAATGAATTAGGTAAGGCGTAAAATGATGGCATCGAGTTGCGCGGTGACATTCTGATAATTTTTTTGAAGTAATTTAATGATGTTCGTTGATTGTTTGTTTGGCGCCGACTCAAAATTAGTTACTTACATTAGTTTAAGAGCTTTTAAAAGGTTTTTTTTTTTTTTTTTCGTTCCGTATTTCGTCGGTTTAATTTTTTGTTAAAAAGTTTTTATTTTTCGATTTTTTATGGCTAAAATATACTAATTACTACCTACTTGTTTTTTGATTACTTCCAAAATACTTACTCACCCACCTTACTTCAACTATTACCAGTTAAATAATATGATTATCTACTTTTACTATTTGTTGTAATATAAATTATTGTTGTTGTTCTGGTTAGTTTATTCCATTACTTTGTATATCATTCCATCCTCTCATAGAATATAATGGTTTTGACGGATGTGGAACAGAAATAATGTCAGTAGCGATCTGTCATTGTCAACTACGTATGTGTGTGCCAATGTTCATAAGTGAAAAATCAATTATCCCCTATTTTCCTACCCATAAGGTATATAATTCCATTCGAAATCTGAATATAAGGTATACCCTATCTATTGAAAAAAGAATCATCCAAATCGAAGAACCCAGTACAAAGTTATGCCTGATAGAATCGGTTAACGGACCAGAATTCAGAGGGTGAGTGATCAATATCCTTCATTTTGCTACCCTTAGGGGTGGATTTCATGTTTTAAATTCGAATGGGACCACCTTCGAAGTACACCCTATCCACTGAGAATTATCGGAATTGGACGCCTCAGTAAAAAGTTATGCGTGATCATACATAAAAAAAAATATGCGGGTCGACTAGAGAACCTCCTCCTTTTTGGTTTCGTCGGTTAAAAACCTGTCGAATTCACCAAACAATAGGGAAAATCGGAAAGGAGATAAAATCATAACCGATTCTATCGATGTCTATTGGCACAGTGACTACCCTATACAACTGTGATAGACCTTCGAAAAAAAGTGAATGAGATAGAAATGATCTAAAATTCATAAAAACCAATATACAATGGTACACTGACGGCTCCAAAACTAAAGGTGTTCCTTTCGGTTTTGATTTGGTAGCCTTTGGCAATATTCAACTCTTGCAAGATAATCTTGAGGTTATAACCTTTGTACTCTTCAATTATGTTATAGATAAAATTGTTCCAATCTAGCATACATGTCTACAATGGAATGGAAATGGAGCAGCACGCAAATGGAAAGACTACTTGAATTTTATAGAAGGTGTTGAATTTGAATACCTATAAACAACATGTAAAAGCTTTCGAAAATTATCACTAGATAATATTTCCTCTCAACTAGAATCATGACACCTCCTCCTCTGGAGCCATTCATTTAGATATATTTTCTATCACTTCGGAAAACTAAATAACTTCAGTCACCCAATTCACTATATCATTGAGCCATGTTTTGGTGATGCTATGAGAAGCAATATTGCTGTTGCCAGGTGGACAGTAATTCACATTCTTCAGTTTCCGATCTTAAGTGATGAAAATCTTTCACCTTGGACAACTGTTTTTTCATATTGGCATCATACTGTTTATCCAGGATTTATCATAATCCCCCATTGAATTTTTCCAACATATCAGTTTTCATCAGGGGACTGTCAAATAATAGTCTGTCAGCGTGATGCAAATATTTTTCTGTTCGTATTAATAGCCTAATGCTGTTTAGCAAGCTTGATAATAGATGCGCAGTGGATCACCGGATCTCTCAGCTGATATCAGATATTTTCACTGATTGCATTTCCATATGATATCATATGGCGCTGGTAATATCACAGGAGAATATTTGTTGTGTTGGGTGATATTAGAATAAATTGTTTCTTTTTACAATTTTTCGCTTAAATTCATTTGAATTCAACCCAATCAATATTCAAATATTTTAGACAGATGATTAAGGAGTGACATATTGGAGTGATTTCAGTTGACCGAATGAAATGCTCTGAACTCACGTGACCATCACGACGTTGTCTCTTAATTGCAAAATGTTTGATCATGATAAGATCGAATTAATTCCGTCTTTACTTAAAAGGAGAGAGATCTCGATCGTCGTGACCTGTGACTTTCGAAGGAGCGATTTCTAAGGACTTTACAAAAATCCGTCGGTTAGTTGGTTTGTGTACGATTAGGTTTATGATACCGTGCCTCTTTTTTGAATTTACGGCGCGCATTTCGCTTGTTGGATGACGATCGGGTAATTGGGATTTCGAAATTGCTGTAATTCGTGCGATTCGCTACGCCTTGACAGGTTTTATGATTTATTGGAATATGAATTAGCGTAGTTTCTGCGTGGACGTTAATGGGTTAAACGAATGAAAAATCTTTAAACGTTTCACAAAAAAAAATTTTCAAATGCACTAATAAAAAAAATTATTTTGTTACACGTATCAATTCGAAACTGAAGTGGGTATAATAACATTATTTTTTTATCAAATTTCTATGAAGATGATGTAGAACAGTTGGAGACAGTTACAAGATTTGTTACTCAGTAGGTACAATAAATATCACGAACGTGGACAAACGAAAAAAATATTTTGGATTGTTCAGTTCCAATAAGGAAAAATTCAGAATTCCATGTGGATACAGAAAAACGCGTCTCTTTAAAATATCAATTTCCCCAATTGTACTCTTCCAGTAATTTGTTCGAAATAAAGAGAGGAGGAAGACTGAAAAAGATCACCCTCTTGTGTTTGCGCCTTCCTTGGCAAGGCTGTCCGCTTCTTCATTGCCTTTGATTCCCTTGTGATCTGGCACCCACACCAAAGTAACCTAATTGTTCGTCGACAGTTGTTTCAGGAAGAGTTTGCAGTCCCAAGTCAGTCTAGACTCACAAATGTGTGATTTTAGGGCTTTTAGTGCTGCTTGGCTGTCCGATAGGATATAGATCTTTGCCCTCCTAAAGCCTCTTTCAAGGTATTCTTGGGCGCAAATATCTATAGCATTGGTTTCTGCTTCAAAAATTGTTGGGGCGTTGCCTAGGGATTTTGTGAGCCTAAAACTGGGACCCGTTACTCCCACTCCAGCCCTTTCGTCCATTTTGGAACCATGAATGAACACAAATTGATGTGAATGAATTCTATAGTAGCAGCTTCTCAAGAAACTATAAGTATGCATCAAAGAAATCAGAAAAATACATCATATAATAAACCTTCAACGACAGATTATTTGCGGATTATATTGGAAAGTTCATCAAGTACATATGTTATCATTACTATTCATTTATATATTATTGTGATAAAAAAAGATTTATTGATATTATATTTTGTACAGCTACATTGAAATAAAAACAAAAATAACCATAGAAAAATATTGCTTTTTATAAACTCTTCTAACAATGACTCACTTGCCAAGAACAATCAATCATAATCGAATGAGAAATAGAGAAATATTAACCCTGTAAAAAATCAGAAACTATCACCGCAAAGCATATTGAGTCTGATGATTTTAGTTCTAAACAGAGAAGCAACTATCATCCAAAGTATACTAATTGCATATTACATCACATTCGTTGAGTTCAAACTATTCTAATGGCTATAATTCAGAAGTGATTTGGATTACTGCATTTGTATCGCTAATAAGATGAAGGCTAGAAGTTTTTCTATAATATTATAAAACGATTTTTGCGAGTTTAATGCCACTCTGTATGGTTCGATGGGAATAAAAAAATGGAGGTGGAACTGAGGTCCTGGCTTGATTCGTTTGAGGATTCTTGGCTTGAACTAACTGGGTTCTAGATACACCCTGTACAGTTACCGTTCATGTCGCCTTGAGGAGTAGCACTCCGTCAATTCATCAAACATCAACAAAAAACTGTTGTGGCATATGAATCGAATCAGCTTTGAAAGACGAGAGATGAACGTAGACGATAAATCTTGCATTGCAGTTAGGCCAAACTTTCAAGGAAATATTTCCGCTGTTTTGTAAACGATCGAAGTAGGTGTACTTTGATGGTATCGCGTGTTTGTACGATTAGGAAGCGGAAGCTGAAAAACGAAACTATAGAGGTTTATTGCAATCGGAGATCTCGCTCTTAAAACATTATACCAGCATCATCAGACTCCGTTTCCAGTGGTGTAACATTCTAAAAATATTTTTTAAATGTTTCTGAAAGGGATTGTTACCATGTTTCGTAATTCTTGGAGTATTTTCTTCAATTTACCACATTAATTTTCCTAATATCATATGAGTACTTACTGTAACTAATTTCCCAGGATACTACTGACACCCAGTGTGTATTTGCGTATATTCCAAATAGCGTCGATGGTAGCGGCTATAATAGGAGTGTGGTGAATTAAAACAAATCAGCTATTCAAATTGTAATTTACCTCTCAGAATGTGGAAGAACAACACAAATATGTATTTGTAACCGACGTTTGATTGACTTTCTCTAATTTCAATCCATAACCAACCCCACCACCAAACTACAACAGAACGTTCAGGTAAACTTTACGTCTTTTTGACCTCCATTGATGTCGATGCCCAATATATCAGAGATAAATTCAACGTAATATTTACGTTAGATATGGGAAACTAATATAAGTAATCTAGAACTCGAGAAATGGGATAACAAGACATTTTTACCAATACGTCGAACATACAAATAAGTAAAAAAAATAAATAGTAGTATATTCTACCAATTCATTATCTAATATTAACTATATATAAGGAATCAGAAAATTGGGGTTTTGAATGAAAAGACAAATGTTACTTTTAATCTATTACTACTACGTATTTCTAGCATAGTCCAAATTATGTATTTTTGATGAGTATTCATTGGGATGTAGTAGCTTCGTGTAAATTTATAATTTACATATACAGGGTGTAATCTAACCTCTTGCACACCCGTTAATGAAGAGTCTACAATGCTATTTTATAATGAATTAAAGTCTTTGAAAATCTGATAAAAAAATAGTTTTTTTTTATCTTTGTAGAATTTGACTTAATTTCGGGTAGCGCCACCCGCCTAATTTCTGGTGACCTGCTCAGAGGAAACTTTGGCAAATGCCGAATGCAATAAACATTTAACTCGACATTTGAATAAGGTAGAATGGTGAACTGTGTGGTAAATGTATTCATTGCAGGCTGCCTGAGATAGATATTCAACTTCAAAGTGGAGAAAACATCTAACCTTGTTATATCCAAACTGGTGATGAAGTCAGAACTAGTTGACTTTGAGGCACTTATCATAATTATCACAGTTACTGGTAAGAAACAAACGACACAAACACTATTGAAAAAGAAAACATTCGCAATTGCATATTGTTTTGAAAAATCACGGCCATTGTAATGATTCAGACATCGGGTGAACTGAACACTGTTGCCAAGCAAAATTCTCGCATGCACGCTTTACGAAAAAAAGTTTGTTAGATTTTACTTGGCTGGTGAATAAAAAATCGTAATGAGCAACCAATCAGAAAACAGTACGCGATGTGCAGAAAAATTAATTTGTACATTATTGTCTTTATCTTTTGCTGGCTCTTCAAACTAAACACCGAGCTGTTCCGTGCGTATTTTGAAGAGTATAAGAAAAGATGAGTCACTCGTCGCATTTATGGATAAAGTAGTAAATTTATATTCTGGTTGGACTCGCCAATCACTGTGCGAGCATTTTCGTACTAGATATCTAGTGATTGGCAGAGTATGAAGTAAACTAGTTCTGACTTTATCACCAGTTTGGATATAACACAGTTAGATGTTTTCTTTACTTTGAAATTGAATATCTATCTCAGGCGGCCTGCAATGTATACATTTACCACACAGTTCAACATTATACCTTATTCAAATGTCGAGTTGAATGTTCAAATGTTTATTGCATTCGGCAATTGCCGAAGTTTTCCTATGAGTAGGTCTCCTGAAATTAGGCGGGCGGCATTACCCAGAATTTTGTCGAATTTTACAAAGAACAAAACATTATTTTTTGTGAATGTCTAACAGAAAACAACTACTTTGCCTCATTCATCTTTATGAGTTCTTAATAAAGACTGGAATAGAAAATCAAATAACTATCTGAATAAAAATGCAAATTTTCAATTTCAGATTTTTTCTTTTGATTTAGGGCCTTTTCAGAATATCTATCAGATGTAGTTCAATGTCCAGCGTGGCTTCAGCCGGGGAAGTAGTTGTTTTCTGTTAGACATTCACAAAAAATAATTTCATTTTAATCGTGGATTTTTCAATTCACAGAAAAATCTTTCTATCAATATTCAATTGAGAATGTTTCCCTTTTCAACATGAATACCCCACAAGAGGTTATCTTGACGATGGAAGATAGTGACTAAAGTTTATCTTTCAGTCGCAGATGATTCCACATCTGATTTTATGAACATTCTGTTTATATTTTCAATAAATCAACAAAACATGCTTTCAATTTTTTTTTCAGATTTTTAACCACTGTAATTCGTTATAAAATGGCATTATACACTCGTCATTCATGGGTGTACACACTATATATATATATATATATATATATTTATTTATATATATATATATATACTATACTATATATAAAAACTTCAAAATTCTTGCATCAGACTCATCACAGGCACAAGAAGACGGGAACATGTTTCACAGCATCTTAAAAATCTTGGTTGGCTCAATATGGAGGCCAGGTGCATACTCCATTCCGCTTCGATCTTCCACAAAATTATAACAACTGGAAAGCCACCGTACCTATTCAGAAAGTTATCTTTCAGAACAGATATACACAATCTGAACTTGAGATTTCGGAATAACTTGACAGGGCCTAAACACAGAACTTCTTTCTTCCGTGGCTCCTCCTCGTATCAGATTGTTCGCTCATACAACCGGTTACCGACTGAATTTAAATCATTTTCACTCAATACGTTCAAGAAAAAACTGAAACAATATTTAATCGAAAACAGCTTTCCGTATATTGAAATATGATATAAAACGAACTTGAATTGGCACACCCCTGTTTTCAACTTCTATGAATATTTTCGTTACGTAATAATTTTCTGCAATATTTTATTTTATATATATTTTTTCCTTTTTTAATTTTTATTTTTTTTATATTTTCCTATTTTTGTAATAAATATTTTGAAATTATCATGAATATATTTTTATGGTTGAATGGAAGAGCAAGCTCTACAATGATGTTTCATGCGCAGATATTGAATCCTGCCTTTTGTTAGGTTCTATGTACAGAGTATGTAACCTTTCAATAAAAGCATTCATTATCATTATTATTATTATTATATATATACATATATATATAAATAATTATATATATATATATATAAATATATATATATATATATATATATATATATATATATTTATATATATATATATATAAAGAGAAAGATAGCTTTGTTTCAAGTACAAGGGAGGGCACCATCCGCCTACATAAATTTGAGATTTTGCCAACAAGTCCTCTGTCGGTTATACTCTCCCCAGGATTGACCACGTACCTACCTTTCGGCTTATGCTAGCACGACCCGAGGAGTAACCGATATTGGGATACGCCCAATCAGCGCGCTGGGTAATCCCAGCTACCGTTATAGCTCAGCCACGGTGGGGCCGCCTGATAAGACAGGCCACTTGCTATGGGATGTTAGTACCCGAGCGGGTTAATGCGCCGCTCCCCGTCGTGTCAGGCAGGGAATACAATCATCCGGACCCATCGGATGAAGGACTCCCCCGTCTCTACCGAATTACGGTATTGTTTTCCATTGCACTATCTAGTACCACGCCCCCAGAGTCCAACACCATGTGGAGAGGCATCGGCGAACCGATGGGGCTATCCTCCTCCCCCTGGGTACCCATGTCAACAAGATTCCTCTTGTTCCGTTTGATGGGTCGCCGTCGTATTAGTCTTTCGACCAAATACTACTCGTGTAACGTGTGACGAGTAACCGTTCGAGTGAGGGTTCGCGAAGCTACTAATCACGCTACCATGTTAGTGGAGAGGGGGACCTGGACTTTGCCCAGCGGTGTCTAGGATCGTCACAGGTTCTTCCGTCCCGACGGCCTAGTCACACGGTAGGGCTAGGCCCAACTATCCGCCTACAGCTGTTTCATGGTTTCCCAATTAACAGGACGGCTTGTAGTCTTCCTCGAACTTGACCCAAAGCTCTCAGAGAACTCGTACCTACCGCCGAAGGATAGAGATTTGAAATGCACAAATTATAGATGCGACATCTATAATTTGCGGAGAGAAACTCAACCTAGTGCTGTGGAGTTCGAAGGCAAGAAATTTCGTGCAACATCGATAGGTCACCAACAGATGTCAGTATAGGCCAATCCACAACACCAAAAGTCAAGCTTCTAGTGCGTTCAGAGTAACGGAAACAAATACATAAATAACAAAGATATTTTGTTATTTTTTTGCGTTACTCTGAACGCACTAGAAGCTTGACTTTTGGTGTTGTGGATTAGCCTATACTGACATCTGTTGGTGACCTATCGATGTTGCACGAAATTTCCTGCCATCGAACTCTACAGCACTAGTCCTGAGTTTCACTCCGCAAATTATAGATGTCGCATCTATAATTTGTGTATTTCATATAAGCTGCGCGAAAAAAATTGTTAATTTTGAATTGTGCCTACAATTATCAAATGTTCGGAAAATTCACAGGCGCTTGGTTTTTTGGAAGCTCTATTCATTTCTTGCTTCAAAAATCCACCGATTCGGAAACCGCAAGTTCAAATAATTGTGCACTGTTAAACGAAAATAAGGCGGAGCACCATCGTGCATAAACTGTTGTTTTGCAAAAAGTGTTAGTATGTGTCGCCATTTGAAATTCTCTGGAAAAAATGGTCCACTTATTTCAGCTTCCACTTTTCCGGCCCATGCACCTGATGACAGTTTTGTGGAAATTTACTACTCCATCGCTGCTTAATTTAACCTCGTCAGTAAAAAGGATGCGGGGAAAAAAATTAGGATTTCTTTCGCACTTTTCAAGTACCCACCTCGAGAACTGCAAGCGTCGCGGGAAATCCTGAGGAAGCAATCTTTGAACACGTTGAACATGGTATGGGTATAAACTATTTTCGTGCAAAACCCGCCACATAGTTACATGACAAACATCTTAATCCCGGGCTATTTGCCTAGTGCTCAATCCAGGATTTTCGCCAATGCGGTTTCAAATTTGCTCCTCTATCACTATCTACGGACTTCGCAGTCTGCCCGAATTCTGGGAGTTTGGAATTTTGCGTACTCGCGAGGATTACGATGAGTGTTTGCAAAAGTTCGCTCGTTGGGTAGATGGCAATTAGAAAATCTTATTGCGTACAACCTTCGAGCTTCAACTGAATTACCATTAGCCAGACCATAAACAAAATGGATGTCAGCGGAATGTTCATTTGAATAATTATCCATTTCAACGTTTAGTACAAGACACAAAACAGAAAATTTACACTAAGCCGAAAAACCCGAAAAGATGTGAACCGTTTAACAAACGCAAACTTACTAGTAAATCAAAGAGCTGTTTAACAATTTAAACGTAAAAAGCGTCAAAAGTCATAGCTCACTAAGTATTTTAGTTTGTTACTTTAATTATACTCCCCTTTCATTTAAAATTGTTGTAAGAAATAAGTAAATTAGGATTTCTTGAAGACATTTTACCCCTCTGCTCGGTATAACTTTCCTATAATATCAGTTGGGTCAACATCAATGTAGCATTATTATATTTTTTTAGGTTACTGTCTTGTTGACAATATTCATCCAGTATTTCCAGCTGTGACATATTCTGCCCAAGGAATTGGCAGTACAACGTTCAGTTTTTTATTCAGCTAGTCTGAATTTGTTTTAAACATTTTTTGGAACTACTGACTTTCTCTATCACCTCCTCTGAGGTTGATTATTTGAGAAAAAGTTTGATACAGACATTCTCAACTCCAGTTCATAGAGTATTGGTAGTTTCTGGCGGATTGATGCCTTCAGATGCCTTGAGATACGTCACTGGTAGTTCGAAATCTCTGATTATGAATTGCGGTAATGTTATTATAACGAAGAAATGTGAGAGGTGTATTGAATTGCACATCCTAATTTACCAGTCGAATAAACACAACTTTTGAACAGATATAATTTACCGCAAGGATCGTCGGGGTCAGTTTACTTAATTTTTTTGTGTTATATAAGACGTAAAGAATTAGCATATATGTGTTTGATCAGCTTTTTCTGGCATAATTTCATTACCATTTATATTCTAGTTCGGAGCAACTCTCGAAGCCTTGTATCTCTTTGGGTATTTTTCTGTACTTTTATTACATGTATTCTTTCTGGGAGTTATGGAGTTTCATCTCTCATAGTAATCGTTTTTAGACTTGCGTTATAGCTACTCGTTTCCGGATTGAGCTAGTGAAAACTTTAATTGGAGAAAAATGGCAACTAATCGAACCCCATACCCCCTTTAATAAGAAGAAGACTTTGTTAACAAACTACTTTACTTATAAAGAAGACGTATATCAACAAATAGATGTTTGCGCAATGGGTTCCCTCATTTATAGTGTCATTGCTCGAATAGTTATGGAATATCTTGAAGACAAAGTCAATCGAAAACTAAGTTTTAAATTGCCATTTTTCAAACTCTATGTAGACGACTTCATAACATCAGTCCCAATACATAAAATAGATGAACTCTTCAAAACTTCCAACAACAATTTCCATGAAAAACTACAATTTACAATAAAACCAATTTCTTCGATTTACAAAATAATAACGTAATAACCGAATGGTACACAAAACCATCATGGTCAGGTCGATACCTGAACTATAATTCACAACACCCGTTCTCCCAAAAAGTGTTATTATTGGATTGACAGATAGAGCCATCCCTGCACAAAGAAAGAATGCATTTGAGGAAGTACGTAAAACTCTAATCAACAACAACTACCCCATTTAACTAATAAACAAAACCCGCTCTAAAGCAATTTGTAATTTGTAGCATCCCGTGTAATGACTGCGAAAAGTATATCAAATGCACGGACAAATCAGAAAGAATACTGATCGTTTATTTCACCCTTATCAAATTTGGATAAAACATTGTTGACCAGAGGAAGAGTAGCATCTTGAGTTGATAAACCAGTTCGGAATCCATATTGGCTCTCAGAGAGTAAGTTATACTTATTCAGAGAAGGATACAAGTCTGTTCTGAAAGGATTTTCCGAACAATTTAGAGAAGGAAGACAGCAATGCAATACCCCTGTAGTTGGAGATTGAGTGGGAGCTTTTTTTTATTGAAAGGTTCAAGGTTTATACAATGATAAAAATAATGTTTTGTTTCCAATGGAAGTTTTCCATTTTTTTCACACATGATTCGTTAGCTTGATTAATAGCAATTTCAAAATAAATAAATTCTGAAATCTACCTTTCCGACTGGTCTCGCTACTGGTATTTTTATTTGCTGGTGCGAAACAGACGAACACAAATGTTTCGTAAAGTTTATCAATGATTTTACATACAAGAACTGAGTCATCGATTGGAAATGTATGTGAATCTCGAGGTTTACGGTTGCAATATCGATTTTGATGATGAACCTACCTATTCAAATTCATCGTCAATGACAAAAACAATTGTCTAACGATCAACTGCTTGTGTAATGAATGTTGATTAAATAATAAACAGCATCACTTAATTACAGGATTACGATTGGACTTTGATAAAAGTATGAACAGAATTAAAACGGTATTCCTACATCTCGAAATCTTCAAGGTTGTGTTATAAATTAATAATAATTGAAATAATAATTGTGGAAATCTTTGCAATTGATGGAAATTATAGGATTACAGTTACTTTGAGAAAATACATGATTAACCTACTTGACGTCAAGAAGATAAAGTTATCACGACGGTCATATTTGAAAAATATTTTCCCTCATGACTAAAATTGACATGATCTTTCATGCTGGATCGCATAAGCGTGCCGACACACAAAACTTTTTTTTAAATTTTATTCTAATTCATTCATTTATACATCAATCACACAAATATTTACCCTCACAACCCCAAAATACTTTACTCAAATCATTTCAAAAAATTCTACTCCAATAACATCAAATCACATAACTCAAATAGGGGAAAGAAGGGTAAGACCGGGTAGTGGGGTGAGATCGGGTACCTTGACTGTGCTGCTACTACTAATGCCAGCTGGTGCACAGAACGTGAAATACATTCCGTAAGCTGAGACGACTTAGCGGCAGAGTAAGTATCGAGTCGATGCTGGAGAACGCACGTTATCACTTGAGGTAAGTTTGTTTTTTCATGTCGCTTGTTTCAGTGTGATTTGAATTGAATTGAAAATCATAATCTCCGACTTCGAAAACCCCTAAATACCAATTTTGAATAGAATCAGACCATAATCACAAAAATTGTCCGCCATTTGGAGCCGCCATTTTGTTTTTTTCTAACATAAAATTGCATAAATTGTCACCGGAATTATGTACACCTGCCAAATTTGGAATCAATCGGACGATTAGAAGTGGGTTAAATTTAACTTGCAAGATTTCATTACAGACAGACAGAAAACAGGGACAGGTGAAACTAAAAATAAAAGCTCGTAAGTAAAAAAATATTCAACCCCAAAAAACCCCAACATACCAATTTTGAATAGAATCGGACGTAATCACAAAACTCGTCCGCCATTTTGGAGCCGCCATGTTGAATGTTTCAATTTTGGCAAAAAATTCATAATTTCCGACCCCGGAAACCCGCTAGATACCAATTTTGAATTGAATCGGACCATAATCACAAAAATTGTCCGCCATATTGGAGCATTTTGGACATTTGGAGCATTTTATTTTTTTTTCTTAACAAATTTTATAATGCATTATCACCGGAATTATGTACTCCTGCCAAATTTCAATAAATAAGGTTTAATATATGCATAAAAACGAAGGAATAATTTAAATATCAGAGTGCTTTTAGAGCATTTTCTTAAATTCTATACTTTGGGTAAGACCGGGTAGTCCGAGTGGGGCGAAACCGGGCACTACCCGATCTTACCCCATTATTTCCGATCTTACCCCATTATTTCCGATCTTACCGTTATTCTATTTTTACAGAGTCAATATGCCTAGAACTTACGAGAGGAAAACAAATCGGCAATCCTGGAGCCAGGAAAGTATGGAAGGCGCTATAGAGGAAGTATTGTCTGGATGCATGGGCTACCTAAAAGCCTTAAAAGCCTTCAATGTTCCGCAGTCTACTTCAGGAGAACGAGTAAAAAAGGCTAGAACAAATCAACTAACTTCTAGCCAAGCCGCTAGAAAAGGTAGCTTGGGACCTTGTACGACTATATTTTCTGAAGAGCAAGAAAAAGAATTTCTAGACCACATATTGCTGTTAGAGAGTAGATTGTTTGGTTTAACTTTGAGTGATGTCAGAAGATTAGCGTTTGATTTCGCAACTAAAAATAATTTGAAACACAAATTCAATGAAGACACCAAGATGGCCGGAAAAGACTGGTTATATGGTTTTCTAAGGAGGCATAAGAACAATATTTCTCTTCGATTTCCAGAAGCCAAGCTGTTGATAAATTTTTCGATCTGTTGGAGGGTTTGTGAGAACAACACATGCTTTCTCCCAGTGATATTTATAACGTCGATGAGACGGGAATAACCACAGTTCCCAACAAACCATCCAAAATCCTAACTTCACGAGGAAAAAAAACCAGGTTGGAACATTGGTATCAGCAGAACGAGGCGTTTTGGTTACTGCTGAAATTTGCATGAATGCGGCCGGAAATTTTATGCCAACAATGTTTGTTTTTTCGAAAGAGATAAAATCCCGCGCTGCTTGACGATGCACCACCGGGAAGCTTCGCTCAATATCACCCTTCTGGATGGATGCAAATAGACATTTTCGTATATTGGTTTCGAAGATTTATTGAGTTTTCTAAACCAACGTCTGAAAAACCAGTCCCCCTGATTTTGGACGGCCATACTACCCACACAAAGAGTCTCGAACTTATTAACATGGCCAGAGAAAACAATGTTGTGTTGTTGTGCTTGCCACCACATTGTTCTCATCGACTCCAGCCGCTAGACGTGACCTTCATGGCTCCTCTGAGCACCTATTATCAACAGGAGGTGCGCCAATGGCTTGCAACACATCCTGTTAGAGCTGTTACAATTCAACAAGTAGCCAAACTGTATGGTGCAGCTTTCCTCAAGGCAGCAGAAATGCGGACGGCAGTAAATGGATTCAAGCAAACAGGAATTTATCCTTTTAACCTAAATATTTTTCTTGATCACCTGTTTGCTCCCTCAACAACCGCAGATAGACCTGTTCCTGTAGAGGCAAATGCTGTTCAAGAAGGAGACCCACGCCCACAGGTTCTACAAGTGGACCCAGCAACAGCAACAGAAGAAAAACCTGCACAAAGAACGTGTGAAACGGTAGTTGAGATTAACAAACCAATACAAACCAATATTGACGAACCATTTCCAAATGAACCCTGCTGTTCTAAAAGTTTAGAACCACAAATTTTTACGGATGGAAAGCCAGCTGCATCAATAGCTTTTGCTATATCACCCACACATTTAATGCCACCACCTTTTGCTGAAAGAAAGAAAACAGAAGGAACAGATAAACGAAAAGGGAAATGTGCAATATTAACTTCTTCACCATACAAAACAGAACTCGAATCTCAGTTAGAGGAAAAGAAAAAAGAAACTGAAAGAAAAATAACGTCACAGAAAAGAAAATTAACGTTACAGAAAAGAAAATTGGTTATGGATGACTCAAACAAACCAAATAAAAAGACAACATCAAAACCAAACAATCAAAAACACAAGCGTACCAAGGCCCAGAGAAAGAAAAAAGTCTCCTAAAAAATTCTTGTTACCTCGACCTCGATCTCGACTGATGATTCTTTCGATGGGGAAGATAACAAGTCCGACGATCATTGTTTATACTGCAACGAATCTTTTTCCAACTCAAAACAAGGAGAAGGATGGATCCAATGTGGAAAGTGTCTTGACTGGGCTCACGAAGGCTGCAGTGGAGCGGGCGGATAAGATACCTTCTATCAATGTGATTTTTGTTTGTAAGATTAATATTTTTTTGTTAAAGTTGAAGTTTTTTTAATTGAAATGTAGTTTTTATAGTTTTCCATGAAGTTAATATGTGCACCCGATCTTACCCCACTAGTGGTATAAGACCGGGTGATTTGACATTTTGAGAAAAACATATTTTTCTAGAAAAAGTAATGAATCTACGACTTTTCTGAAACATTATATTGTGATACGATAAACAATACGTCAGGTCGTTCAATCAAGCAAGCTCAAGTTGGAGTAGTTTGGCTTCAACATGCCGAAAAGTGTTAGCTAACCGGTCTTACCCTTCTTTCCCCTACACAACACAAATACCACCCAACATACACACCCTTCACCAGGTTTTTTGCACTTCATCTCCTGGAAAAATACGAAAAATATCTCTACTCAAAAACATTTCATTCAAAACTAATTTAATATTATTTCAAATATCAGTATTAGCATGGATAGGATAATGATCATAGCACATAAAAGAATCATGTTCTGCCGAAAACTCAGATAACAGCATTGAAATCTGCTGGGATGGGGCTCAGTCCCTCGAATATTCGGGGGTATAGTCCATCCAAAATCAATTACAGTAGCTGTTTCTATAGGGAGCAAATAAAAACTCACTTCGCTAACACGAGCGTATATGCGAAGAAACGGAACGAAAAATAATGTGTACTACTCGTAAAACATTATCCGTCGGCGAGCGGAACATCAAACGAAGATCAAAAGAGCCGATAGTCAACGTGGGTTTGAGTGACCGCAAATCACCAGTTTCAAGAGTGAGTAAATGAAAGCCAGTAGCGTCTCTGGTCTGGGATTGAAATAGGTTTTAAAATATTTTATAGTTTTGTCGTGTTCTGTTGGAAAAGATGGCTTTTTTCGACCATAGGAAAATGAAATTATGATGATCCGATTGTCTATTGATACAGACTTCCTCGCTTATGGCACAGTTTATAGCTAAAGAAGCAGTTAGCTCACTTGGCCCAAATGCATGTTCCAAGGTAACATCCACTCCAGGGAAAGAAATCAGGATGCGCAGAAGACTGTACGCGATTATCGCTTTCCGAAGTATACGAAAAATGTCAGTATTAGTAACACAGTAACACGCGGTATGCGCGAGAGATAAAAATCAGAGTTGCGCAGTGTACAAACGGGAACATAAAGATCAAAGTGCCGACGCCAAGTGAGCTAACTGCTTCTTTAGCTATAAACTGTGCTTATGGCATATTTTTTTAATTTAACGTATTTTTTAAATATTTAAATATCTAAATAAAATTAGTTATCTCCGCCACTGCTGCTCAAAAGATTCTGCCGCAAGACTTTTTTATGCTTCTGCAATTGATATTGGGAAAACTATAACAGCCCGTCTTTGGGCCAGGGCATTCGTCTGGAGTCGGAAACGGGGATGACGGTTCGGCTCTCTCCGGACTGGGGGTTGCGCAAACAGCGCAGTCTATATATCTTGTATATATGTATTATGAATAGTTAGTAATTAGGAAAGACATGACATGTAATTTTCTAGAAATGAATAGAAGTATTTGGAATTGGATCGCATAAAGAGTAGTATTTAAGATCGGAATAACCATACCAAAAATAATATTTCGACAAGCATCACAACTTGTGTAAGAGATTTTGGATAGTTGCTTCTTCATTGACTGGTTTTTCAGCTTCATTTGAATATACTCATCAAGACGAGAATCGCTAATAATATGTGTGGTGATAAAATCAAAAACAAATTAAAGTTACCTTGTCAATTCTCGTAGTTTTGATGGACTGGTCGACCTTCTCAACATAACTTTCATCACCAAGAAGTGTCATCATGTAGAAATATCAATTTGAACTGACTGAAAATATTATGGGGAACGTTTTATTTTCAACAGTTATGTTCAACTCGTGTAAGGAAGAACAAAAGTCGGTTGTCGATGACAAACCAATTCTTCAATCTTGAAATATGTTTTCTACTTAATGACCAGTATCAATATATCGCTAAGTAAAATACAAAATCATAACGAATGAGTGCTTTAGGCTGATGGGTTATTCGTATCAGTGATTCGTAAATGATAATTGGTTATGAAATGAAATTCAATGACTTGCATCATAAGTTGGCAGTTGTCGATGATTAATTTCATTTATATCAATTTATTTTACCCACACTTTCTTGTGGTACATTTTTTCCTGTCCCCTTGATTTTTCCAGTTACTTGGGACAAGCCATATGAGTTGAACCTCACTGGAATTATTTAATTTTCATCGCATTCAGGCCATAAAATTATTGTTCTGCAAAGGTATTTGTATATAAATTTGGTACAAGCATATTCAAAAAATAACTAATAA